>PQXH01000215.1:0-68636 GCA_004786125.1 Botrytis tulipae
TGATTCTATTGATTCTATTGATTCTATTGATTCTATTGATTCTATTGATTCTATTTCTTCTATTTCTTCTATTTATTCTATTTATTCTATTCATCTATAAGATTCTGAGAGTTTGAGAGCTTGGGATTGAGAGAGTAGCTGAAGGTAGGTGAAGGAAAGGAAAGAGGGAAGAGATGGATAAATGGAATGGTATGGAATGGGATGGGATGGGATGGAATGGAATAGAATGGGATAGGATGGGGTAGGATGGGATGGGATGGAATGGGATGGGATATGAGATATGGGATATATGATATATAATATGTGATATTAGGAAATGTATAAGATAGATTCTATTTATTAGAAAGAGAAGAGGAGAGGAGAGAGAGGAAAATTAAAAATGTTAAGATTAAGGTAGGAGATTGAAGAGTAGGTAGGTAGATAGGTGGGGAGAGAGAATTAGGGGGAGGGGGAGGGGAGAGAGGGAAAAGAGGTTTTTGGTGAGTGCTTTTTGTAAGTGAATTTATGATTTGATGAGTGTGAGTGATTTTATGATTGGGGATTGGGGATTTGGGGTTTGGGGTTTGGGGTTTGGATGTGTGATGTGTGATGTGTATGATATTTTTAAAGGTTGGTTAGTATTTGTATGCGGATGGAGATGGAGATGGAAATGGTTGTGGAGGTTTATTTATATGTATGTATGGAACAGGAAAAGAATGGGAAAAGGAAAGTATTAGATAAAACAGAAATGCAGATACAGAGAGATGGAGATGGGTAAATGAGTACCAGGTAAGTTCTGTAAGTATGAATAAATGATTTACGTCTAGGTAAGTACGTTTTATATATATTTATCTATTTTACTCTATAACAAGTATCACCGTTTCTGGAGGAAATGAGAAAAGGTTGGTAGGTAGGTAAGTATCTAGGTGGGTAGGTAGGTATCTAGGTGGATGAGTAGACAGGTGGATGAGTAGATAGGTGGATGAGTAGATAGGTGGATGAGTAGATAGGTGGATGAGTAGACAGGTGGATGAGTAGGTATAGGTGGATGAGTAGATAGGTGGATGAGTAGACAGGTGGATGAGTAGGTTAGGTAGATATATAAGGTTGTTAAAGTAGAAAATAAATAAGGGAGATTGCAATGAAATGAATGGTTTTGATTTCTATTTTTTGGGGGGTGAGGGAGGGATGGCGTTTCGTGTTGAGTTGGGTTTGTTTTGGTTTTGGTTTTGTTCTGGCTGGTGGGTTTGTAGTGAGGGGATGAGGCAGGGGAGGAAGAAGGGAAGGTGATGTGATGTGATACTACCTCAGTAGAAGAGTAAACTTCGGTTCCCTATATATATACAAGATTTAATACATTTCTCCTTAATCTTGATATACTTATGATAATACACCTAACGAAAGAAGAGACAAGTGGTCAGAATATAATTTCTTATCGATGGATCACATGTAGAATCAAATCCTATAGTATATTCTGTGAAAGTTATTGAGTTTGGGAGTGTATTCGATATATGTAGATTATATGACAAGATGGGTGGATAAAAATTCTATTAGATTTTTTGTCTGTATATCATACTGGTTGGATGGTGGTGGTAGGTAAACTGAATGTGTGAGTGAGTAAGTTAGTCAGTATGGATTTTCATTTCATCTCACGATGATTCCTGTGGATGATATGAGATATGAATATGCGATGGATGTTACTGTATAGATGTGTGAACAAAGTAGGAAGATACAAATAACATCTAGAATCTCACAACACGAAGTATTCACGTATATAAAAGGACACTCTAAAGTCATCAAGCAGACTCGATGGCAAGTTCCAATAGAGAGAATAGAAATTTTATACTTGAGTAAATCATAAAGATATCTTTGATATAGAAACTTCCTAGATGTGTAATAAATCATTAACAGATAGATAAACAACACAAAATCCAATTCAAAAATGAAAAATATAGAGTACAATAGTCGAATCTCCCTGGGTAGTACTTCTCCAAGGTACTATCCCCAAATAGGAAATCTAGAAGGGGGTGATTTGTAGATGTGCAACAAATGGTGGAAATCACGGGATATAGAGAGAGGAAGGCTCGATGCTTCCTTGAATTATGTTTCTACTGTATGGAAAGTTCCGGGGTATATGATTGGGGGTGATTGATTGGGAGTGAATTCGTAGATGTATGGTAGAGGCTGAGCTGATAATTTCAGGCAAAACTGAGGGGTAATGGAAGGATTGAATTTTTTTACTGGCATATTGGGACTGTGGAATGATTGTTGCGGAAGAGTATACATGTCGAATGTTCAACTCAGGATATTTATTTTGTAATTGTGGTTTATGATATAGAGATAGATAGTCCATAGCACGAATGAAAATTCAAGAGAAACATTATTCGGAAGTATATCCTCGGAAATACTCCAAAGAAGAGTGAGCTACAAATAATACAATTTACCTATCACTTGGAGTTATCTTCATCAATTTGATCAAATGACCAAGTCACATCTTACATGTATAGACAAGATCTCAAAATTCACACTCATGCCGTGGGTAGTGATTCCCCCAACTAGCGTTCCTAAATAGGAAGTGACTTACCAAAATAGGAAATCAAGAAGGGGGTGAATTGTAGATGTGCATCAAAAGATATTTTTATTGTAGAATCACGGGGTATGATGTTATGTAGAAGTTTTCGAATCATTCCTTGGAGTGTTAATTCCGCCTACTAGACCCATCGAGTCACATATTTGAAAGGGGAATTATTTGACGAGGAGATTGAAGATGGGTTTTCAAATCGAAAAGGTTTCACTAACTTTTAGTTCCAGCCTATGAGGTATGGCGGAAGAAAAATTAGAAATAGAATCGTCACCTCGGGTTTGATTAGGGAAGAAGAGCATAATTGCTACTTTCACTATCTCATGTAAATGACGGCTATGATACAATCAGTTACGTATTCTTACCGGATTCCTCAACAGTAGATCATGACGTATGATGACAAAAGGTAAGGGATATTCATCAATTACACGTCGAGTCCCAAAGGTACAAAAGGGATCTGTACTAGTCTAATGAAGTCAACATACGAGAGAAAATGCAGATATGCAACAAACACCGAAACGTCATCAGAGTTAGTGTCATACTATGGGGTATTGTACTGGAGAATCTCAATCATCTTTCGGGCATCCTCCGAAATGGGTAATTTGCTACTAAATGTATGACTGGCTTATAGATCATGTGTAACAACCATAAACGCTGACTAGACTTATCGATTCTTAGCCTACAAATACTTGTGGCAGAAATAGGCGAGCATTGTCTTGACGTGCCGTGGACGAGATAGACAACACACTGAAAGGAAGCCTTCTCTTCCGATCTCATACCAGCTCGACCTAATCTTTACTTTAAATCGGAATTTTCATAGAACTGATTAGAGCATTCGGATCTACTAAATGCATGAATTAAATCATATCCTAATCATTGACATGTTATCTCGCACCATCGAAACAGATGACAACACTTAGTTGGCGAATGTTATTAATCAACCATATGCTTTCTTCCAAGGAACATTTAACCACTAGTTGACTCAAGTAGGTGGTGATCCTCGAGGAGATGATTTGGAGACATGCAAAATCAGATTTTTTCACCAGATTCTCTAGAGCTAGAGCTAGATCTAGATTGCTAGATATGAGGTGATAGGCCAAGAGAACTTATCTAGATCGTTCCGAAAGTCCATAGGAAATGACGAAACTATATCACGGAAACGGTGTTCAATACTTTAAGTTTGGATGAAGTAAGTTAGGTCATGATCTTCATAATAGACAGTGTTTAATGTGGAGATCGTCGAGCCAACGTGCTAGTGGGTGGCGAAACGGCAATAGATGGTTACTGTGGAGATATATGTAGATGAGGCTCTGCAATTCTAGCGTGCGGGGTATGGTGATTTCTAATGACTATGTTTATCTGTTAAGTCTGAAGAGATCTCGGGGAGAGTTGGATGAAAAGTAATGTGGTGTGTCTTTCAGGGAAAGGCTAGGTAGGGGCTTGAGTGGTAAGTAAGAGGTTGAGATTCATCTCTACAATAATTTCTCGGTTTGAAATGAACGCTTAACTCTTTTCAATGACTGGTAGGTAGGTGTATGAAATCTCTGTTGCTCCGTCAATTTCCGTCAATTTCCGTAAAGTGTGATCTGTGAGGATTGAGTAAGAGGCGCTAGCAACTAGCAATGAAGCTTGACTAGGTTTTTCTCTGTCTGGTCAGAAGATAGGTATGATATGAGCACTACTGAATTTTAGTTTTCATTTTTAAAAGACAGATATGCTGTTTCTGTGTTTCTAAGCCTTTATTCATAGATTAGCATTGAAGAAAAAGATCTTGTCAGAGATGGATAATGTTCTCATTTGACATAACACCCGAGTTTTTCCAACTTCGGAACACAGAGAAAGCACCAGTACAGAGATGATGTGTAAGATCAACCACTTAGATCGAAATCCTTCAACTTGGAAAACTATTAATGTACTAATTGCAACTATTACTCATCTGGAACTCCAACAAATGGTGACGGAAGCTTGAACTTAGCTTCTATGAAGGAGATCTATCACCCCGTATCAAGAAAAACCAGAGGACTTTGGCTCACTATTACCTACATCAAAGGAGACACTTGCCTCCAATTAGTTAACCTACAATTTCCAAGCACGCATTAATTGAGTCATCACCTAGTGAACTACGAACCGTTGCAAGATCGTCATCGGAATCTTGTTTTTAGACCAAACTTTTGGTGTGATGTCAAGACTTTCTACTAAACTCGAGTAGATCACATCTCATAGTTCCAAGAAGAGCGAAAATTTTCTCCAAACTATTGAAACTTTGTTATCTAATAGCTCTTAAGAACAGATATCCAGAGTTCTCAAATTCTATAAAAGAATTGGAAAATCCGTACTTCTCTGACTTCTGTTTTGAATCCGTTCATATCAAACATCGATCAAGACAACTCATACACTCTTACTACACTACAACCTACAACAACACTCCAACATACAACAACACTACAACATACAACAACATTACAACCTACAACAACACTCCAACACACAACAACACTTTAACATCAACGACAATAAGATATCAGGATGCATTTCTCAAAAGTTGCCATCACTGCCATCTTGGCCTTGAACTCAGTACAAGCTTTACCAATTGTAAGTTATACTTCCATCTCCTCTTAAATACTCTCAATACAGACGAGCAATCAAAAGCATTGAATATCCGAACTTGATTGGGCCACTCAAGTCACTTGAGGCACCGAGTTTGTTTTGGCCATTGAAAGCTTCTTATTGTCTTACTAGTTCTGTGGTTCAGACCATTGGACTCTTATATCAACCGAGTAAAATTTAGCTAACAAATCGTAGCAAGAACGCTGTGACACATGCGGCGGTGTTTCCAACAAAGAATCGGAATCTAAGATTGAAGAACGTGATTCTCAAAAAACACCGGTCAAGCACATGCGATTAATGCCTTGGGAAGAGTTTTGTGAAAAATGTCCACCAAAGGAATTTTTCGAACCTGGTGGGGTCGGACATGGTATGACTCCAAAGGGCATGATGGGAGAATACGTTGCTGGCCTCTGCAACTATCATTGTAGCTCTGGCTATCCCGGGTCCTACGCAAACACTCACCTATCTAGTGTTACCATTTCTCCATCTGGATCAAACACTACCCAGTCTGAAGTTGTAACTACTCGATCCGAATCAACTACCACTCAACCTGAAGCCACCGCTTCTCAATCTACAGGTCAAGAATATTCTGAGATCAAGTCGGATGATTACGAAAACAACAATTACACTATCCAATTTGAAGCTGACGATATCATTGAGTTCAAGGCTGAACAGCAGGGCACTTGCACCAATGCAGGCAAGTTCAGCTGTATTTCTGGAACATCTTTCCAGCAATGTGCTAGTGGTACCTGGAGTGTTGCTCAAAACATGGCTCCAGGAACTGTTTGTTTAGCTGGAAAGGGGTATGATTTGAACCATGTGCCAGCCGAAAAGAGAACGGCGACGACCCAGGATATCCAGAAGAACCCCATTGAAAAGAGATTATGGATCCAAATCTTCAAATGGTCATTCTTCGGACCCAAACCACCAGTGCACCTTACTCCAGAGGAGGAGAAAAAGAAGGAAATCGAAGCAGATGTAAAGTATTCCAAAGAATTCCATCAATACGGCGGACATGGAGATCTCAAGAAAGAAGCCGAGGAGAAAAAGGCCGCCGAAGAGAAACACGCCAAAGAATTTCATCAATTTTCCGGAGTCGACAAGGAAGCTGAGAAGAAGAAGGCCGAGGAGAAGAAAGCTGCCGATGAGAAATATGCCAAAGGATTCCATCAATATGGCGGTCTCAAGACGGACGCTGAGAAGAAGAAAGCCAAGGAGGAGGAGAAAACAGCCCTTGCTTGGAAATTATTTGGACCCAAGGATGGAGAAAAGCAAGAATAATTTGAAGTGAGAGATACAAGGCTCTAGATGCTCTGGAGTTGGGAAATTTGTTTAATTTGTTTGCTGGGACTTATTTTGTTATTTTTTTTCGTGTGAATATGATACTCCATATAGCGGATGGTAGATCTCACACTGGTGCAGTTAAATTTTGTTTTGTAATTATTTGAGTATGTATGATACTCCATATAGCGGATGGCAGATCTCACACACGCGCGATACAGATTGATATAATAAAATTGAGGAATTTATCCAACCAAAATCGATATATCTTGACTGTCTGTGACCTGGTACGTGAAGAAAGATGCAGTAGATGAAGTGAATTGAAGAGTGGCCACGTGAATGTAAAGAACAAACGCAAAATCAGATCATTCAAATCGCTCGAGAAATCCAGTTATGACTGCATTGCCTCGTATTCTCGTATAAAAGGCGTGGGAATACAGATTGCCTGGCACAGCATAGCTAAAGCCCTGCGCAGACATTATGCAGAGTAGAGAACATGTAGATCTTTTCACTTACTAATCATGTTCTCAATACCCAATCACACTCCCGAAGTTGACTACGGAACAATTCAAGGAAAGGATAATAAAAGTATGGATGTAACTAACCTAAAAGCAGTGGTGGAGAGGTGCAGACTTATCAGTACCCAGGAAGTCCTGACTCTACCGTCGCGATGGAAGTTGAGTCAAGAATATGCTAGAATTGAAGAGATTGCTGAAACCTTGGAGTTTGAAGTAAAGAAATGTACTTATTTACAGGGTTGTAAGCGCGCGCAAGGCTGTGTCGAACTCATAATAGTATATGCAAATGAAGCAAATGAAGCGAAAGGCCCTGGCCATAGACCTTTAAAACACACCACATATCAATTACGAGCTGCAATTGGTTTAAATTTTCGTAAGTGGAAGGCAAGAGCCCTCGTCGTCCACACAGAATTTGCCATCATAACGTGCACTCACACGAAGATACAATCTATTGGCGAAGCATATGCATGAATTTCCAAATCGGTATGAAGTAAGGCTTTGTGCAGGGCTTCTTTGGTAACAACATCGAACCAAATCTAGGGTAGTATTGCATATTTTTCACATGACATGTAAAGCGAAGGTGCCCATTCCGCGCCTCTACGATTCTGTTTAAATACTTGCTTTTGAGTTTTTACGAGTATGTATTCATGAAAGTGTGAAAGTTGTCTGCTTAATGTGTTGGGCTGTCGAAGTTAGCCATGGTTTCTCTTGAAGTATTTCAGGAGCAATTCCATAAGTTGAAAGAGGTTGAGGAGGGAAAGGATCAACTCATCGGGGTTAGTCGTTTGTCTTTCTGCCCCGCACATTACTAACGGACGATTTTATTGGTAGAAATTGTTTGCCCGCATCAACGAGTTGGAAAGTGGCCTGACGGAGACAAAGTTACATCTTGAGAGAGAACAGGATACTGCGAAATTGTACCAGTCGAAACTCTCCGATGTTCAGGCGAATCTTGCGAGACTCGAAGAAAGAATTGTATGGCTGCCTAATGATTGCTCTTGGGAACATCATTATTGATAATGTTCGAAGGACTCCAATAGTTATGTGTCGGTTTTGATTGATGGTGATTGCATGACGGTATGTACAGATGCAACTTTTTTAACCCATCAACTTCGTACTTTACCAGCCACTGAATGTTGAAAGTTTTGCGATGATCTCATCAAATCTTCTCAGCAAGGGGGACTAGAGACCGTCCATCGCCTAAGAACAAAATTGTGCGAATATCTTTCAACGGAGCTCGAGTTACCAAGCCAGATTTCAATCCGCATTCGAGTGTATGCAAATAAGAAAGGCTTAGCATCGGCCTACAATCACAATGAAAGTATAGGTAACGCAGATAATTTTGATATGTTTGTTCGCGGTTTCAATATGGGACACCCCATGTGCGATTTTGTGGATGCGGGTGATGGGAAGGAGTGTGCGGATTCGAAGCTGAAAGGTAGTTTTCCTAAATCCATCGAACATTAAATCCGTTGGAAAGGAAATTTCGTTACTGACACTCGTCGTAGAATGTTTCACGCACGACATGGCTGATGCCCAATGCCGAGCGGTCATCTTTGGTGGTTCAGCAGATAATGGCTATGCGCGAATTCTCCAGCCATATGTAGGAAACACTGCAAAGAGCAATCGAATTGTTTTGCTCGAAGGGCCTCCATTTGCTAAAGAATTAGCAATTATGAAGGAAAAGTTTCTCGTTGCTCGCTTTCCGGATGTGTTCAGAAACACAAAGTTATCAATCCGGCGAGTATCATTACCAACCACACCTCCTAGAAGTTCCACTCCAGACACGCCCAGCTATGCTGCAAGAGTGCTGAGTAATGTCGTTTCGGATGCTGTGAGTATGGAGGAAAGCAGCGATTCTTCAGTGGTTGTTCCGATACGAAGTAAGTATAGAGTACTTCGGAATCGCAAAGGACAGCGTCTCGATGCCATCATTTCCCCGCCTTCATCACTCATTACTGTGATGAGAAACACAAAACATTGCAACATGTTTCACATTCTGGGAGAATGTCCGTATGAGAAGTGTAACTTCTTGCATGGGAAAAGGCTTGACAAAAAAGCGATTGACGCTCGACGATTCATCTCACGCTTCAAACCATGTCCCTCCAAGTTGAATTGCGAAGATGAAAATTGTTTACTCGGGCATCAATGCCCTGAGAAGGCGTGTGCAAGAATTGGAAAAGGCTGCAAATTTAACAAGGAGATGCATAACGTTGATAGATCTTAAGAGAACTATAGTGGCGTGGACGTGCTGGTTCGTTAGGATCTGGGAGACGAGATATCTCTCGGATACTCGTGTTTCGCGTACTAGGTAGTATTGGAGGTCTCGAAAATTTGATATTCTTTAACGAGGCATGCAAGGTTCAAAGGAGCTGGAGAATGATAATTGTGCTTTATTCATTCATTGGTTTCCGCATAAGTACAAACGAATGGACCGAACACTCAATCAATCAATCAATCAATACTTCCAAGCTGCAGGTTGTGTTGTGAATATTTACAAGCTAATGAGCCACACATATGAGCCACACATCCTATACATGGATGATAAGGAACCTTGGAAGGTAAGATCACCAGAGATACAATTGATGGAGTTTCAGTTGCAAGTATACGTTCGAAAAGTATTAAAGATAAAAAAGCCATACAAGTATCTAAAATAATTATTTTAAATATTCTAATTATTCTAATCATTCTAATCATTTTAATCATTCTAATCATTCTAATCATTCTAATCATTCTAATCATTCTAATCATTCTAATTTCCTTTGAGATTTCTATTAATAATTATTTTTAAGAATAATATTCTTTTTTTTTAATTATGTTTCTTTAATAATGCATTATATTAATATATTAATAATGAATTCAAAATTCAAAAAATCGCTTTAAGTTTAAAAATCTATATAAAGTACTATAATCACCATTTGAACAGTATACTAGTAACATCTTCCACTAATACTCCCAATCAAGTCTATAATATAAGCAAGCGAATTCTCAATATGAAGACCTACTTTATATCTCATATTAGTAAATCAATGCGGGAACGGAAAGTAAACAACGTTCAAGGGCGAGACTGTTAATACGGTATGTCCCTAAAATTTGTAGCTAATACTTGTTAGTGCTGACTCTATTCTGACCCTCCACCAAAACATAGATGGCGATATGGCTGCAACGTTGAAATAATACCTGACTGATCATTTCAGAAAAGCCTGACGAGACCTGACTGGATATAACTTCGAATACTTGGATTTAATAGTTGATAAAACAGAAGACAAAGAGATGAACCCCATAGACGACACTCGGCTATTCCTACCTAGGTAAAATATGCCTCCATCTCAGCTCCACTAATCATATCCACCCGCAATTTTTCATCTCCGCCACGCATCTCACAGCAAAAACAAAAAGCAAACGCAAAAAATTGCGTAGACGCATCAAAATAAAAAGCAAAAGGGTGATTCTCTCAGGCGTGAGTCGAACACGCGACATCCAGATCTACTGAGCAATTACAGTCTGACGTCATAAACCAACTAGACGACCGAGAGTGATGTTCGAGTGAACTCGAACTGGTCATTCTGCCATTAAGGCAACTTGTTGAGAGATCCCGGCGTTAAACGAAAATATAAATCAATTGCACGGACTCAACTCAAAGAAATAATCAAGCGTCGGATAGCATCGGTTAAACGGTTAAGCCGAATGCGAGGATTTCCATTCTGTGTATTTTCTACGTTCTGTTTTGCCAATAATATCATTTTCCAGTGAACCTCGAAACGAAAGCCTTTCCATATACTCTCTCCAAATAGGCTTTCTGTGACTCCATTTTTCGATTGTTTCCTGGAGCTACATGTGTTGCACAAATTCTTATTTTGGGTACTTTCCACCCTCCGGATCCCAGTGTACGTAGGATATTGATACACTCCTCCTCCTCTCCAATGCTGGCGTTCCCCAGATCTACAAAGCAAATCAATACTACATCAGCCCTCAAGTGAGTAGGCTTAACAACTATGACCAATTCATACAAGTTCTTGAACTCCAAGAGAGCCGAGTTCATATTTGATAAGCAAGATTCCGAGGCGGCCTGGCAATCATTAGAATGTCTCGAATCCAAAGAGAACCATGTAGGGTTCTCGGCGCCAGATTCGTCATATTTCGATTTCATCTGTTCATGATATGAATATTCCAAGCTCTGCAATTCCGGGATGTTCGTGATGCCATGTTCGCCGCTCGTAGGCTGTCTCGATTTGAAAGGGAAGTCTATCAAGTTCGACAACTCTGAGGAATTATCCACCGCCAGTCTTCGCACTCGTTTTTTATCTTGATCGAAGTTTTGGAACAATCGTTGTATGAATGACAGATATGGAATTGCTTCAGTAGTACTCCAAGCTACGCTGAAATATATAGTGTCCGTATCAAAGTTGACCATGGGTGGCTTCTCGGGAGGATTTGGAGAAGCTCGGCGATGATGGGAGAGCGGGCTAAGAATCACGTCTGAGCTAAGCAAATTATAAAATGGCAATAGCAGTTCTCGAGCTTCGTGATTGATTTGTAGGAGGACAATAGGTGCAGTCACTCTAACATGATGTTTGGTGGTAAGGGGATCCCATGCTTCGGTCGGAGTCGTGCGTGGTCTGACTTCAATGATTCGAGGAAAAAGAGCAAGGGTATAATGCCAGATTTGATATCGTACTTCGGGATAAAAGTCAGGAAAGCGGTGGAAAGTATTTTCTGCTCCACTGGCTTTCTTCATTGTTTGTCAATGCTTCTAACAATTGTATATCGGAATTGAGATAAATTGAGACATAGGTGTTTGAAAACTTTGATTCATGGGTCGTATGACTTCAGTCAAATTTGTTCTCAATTGAGAATGATGGATTAATCTTAGCAAGTGCATGAGACTTTCTCACGAGGAAGGTTCTGCCAATTGATGTTCCTTCCGCTTTGGCAGGCGTCATAATTTTAGTAAATTCGGGTTTATCTTTTCTGGCTCTGTCATATGGCATCTCTGTTTTTTTCATTCTTTTTTGTTCTGATGCCACTTGTTTTGCCTCTCCACCGCCTGTGTCGTCCGGATTATAGTATGCATAAACCCGCAGATATGACGGCTTACTTAGTTTCTTCGACAAAGTTCTTTCCCCCATAAATTCTAATCGAATGGGTTGAGGATTTCCCATGGACACTTTCAATACTACCATATTTTACAATATTCCAAACACCACCTAAACTGACTCGCAATCTCCCCATTGCAGTACAAGGACTTCTCTCATCTCCAAAATCTCATTTTTTTCCTCGGCGGGAGGTATCTACGGCAATTTCCTCTTCTCAATTCATATGCTCGACCCAAATCTTCAGTTTTGGAAACACAACATCAATTGGGGATATACGAATACTTCACAACTTTTGTTTCCGGTAGATACACCGTGTTAAGTTCCGGCAAAATTTGTTTCTGTCAATCTTGAATGTTCAGTGCTGCGTTTTGAGTCTTGATAGACTTAATCTGGGCTTAGCTGATTATCGATGGTCCAAACTACAGGCCGATGGCCCGAAGCTTCCAATTTTCAAATCCACTCAGGCTATGCACATTGCTTGGTATCCTGAGTCTACTTTGAATATCGTGTTGTTGTCATATATCGGAAGCCTATGTTTCCTCTGCTAGACCAGGCGATGTGATATCCTAGAAATTAGAGGCGCATGCAATCCCCACAGAGCCATAACACGCTTCTCTGGGTGTTAGGGGGATTGAAAGATTGAGATGTCCGCTATAAAATAAAGTAGAACTTTGTTCATTGTTCCTCCTTTGATTTAAGGGCCTACTCCACTCTAAATCTACACGCATGTTCATACAAGTGAACGGAAACAGTCCCCGAATGGTTCAAATAATTCTTTTGGGCGAAGGCACACATCGAAATTACAAAGAGCGGTACTCAAGTATACTGTTCGCAAGATCACTGGAGCCTCATACTACCATCTTAGTAAGCTTTATACATTCAAAACGAGACTTGCACTTTCTTGTTCTGTGAAACAAAAATAATTTGCACAAGTTTCGGGGGAAGTGATGATCAAAAGGATAAATATGTTTTCCTCGACTCCACGCTGCCCGTTAACTACATCACAAATATCCATTTTTCAAGCGGTTTACCCCAGTTCAAAATATCGATGTGTTGAGTATCACTTACCAAGGAGCATAAGAATAAAATATCCACAACCAACTTCGCACAGCATAGCGAACCAGTCGACTCTTTTATAATTTCCAGGCATCGAATACGAACCACACCTGTGATTCGGATTCGGGGATTTGAATATTTGGAGGCTTCAAGGTGGTAATACATCAAGTCATACATACATTCGATTCATTAATAAATATGCTATGGCGGCTGATGGCCGCCCGTGGCTATGAAAATCGAAACCAAGAAGCGCGGGTATGTCAAGCTTGTGTTCGATTAGTCCCTTTATGCCAACGCAAGATTTAGAGAAACTTACAGAAGGTGCCTGATCAAAGCATTCCAATTATTCCAATCCTCACGCCTGCAGACTCGGAATGGGTATGTCATTTCAAAAGATTCACTCTGAAGAATGTATTTCCCTAATACGAAGACTAGAAATATATATCGCCCACTTTTCATTATGCAGGAACTAATCCTGTGGCAGAACGCTTTGCAAATAATGTATCATCTTCTTCGAATACCTCTGTTGCTCACTCGGATATATCCATGAACCCTAGGCTCAAAGACGCTAGGGTCAAGCTTAAAATGGATATCCTAAGACTTATAGGACCATTACTGAAGAATGATGATCAAACGCAGGTGATAAAATTAAGGCTGAGGTTCGACCACTTACAAGTCGGGATAGCAGAAACAGATTATCGAATCGAAAGATTAAGAACTGAAAAATTGAGGATTGAAAAATTGAGGATTGAACGAGCAGAACTAGATATGGAATTGAGGGAAGCGAGAGCCCAGTTAGCATCGATAGACGCAAATTTGGCCTCTGACGAGATGGTCGACGGCGAATTGGGCGAGGACGAAATGGACGAGGACGAAATGGACGAGGAAGAAATGGACGAGGACGAAATGAATGAGAACGATGTATCGGGAGAGAATGGGAGGGAAGAGAATGAGAAGGGAGAGAACGAACCGGAAGAGGAAATAGAGGACCACAAAATTGATGAGTACAAAAAGGAAGAGGGTGAAGCATTGGACGAGAAGGAAGACAAAAAAGTGGATGAGTATGAAATGGAGGGTCACAAAACGAAGAAGCATAAAAAGGATGAGAACCCGGGGAGGGAAAAAGACGATGATAAGAAAGAACACCTTGTTAGTTCACACAGGGAAGCCATTCGGAAAGAATTGAATGACGAACTCGAGAAAACATTTAGGAAGAACCGGGAATTCGATTTGCAGGAAAGGAAGGACGGGCTTTCGTCTAAAAAGCGGAAATACTAGGATCAAGAAGAACAATCCGATACATCAAACACTATTCCATCCTCGCCAGATGTGAAATCCGGCAGCTCAAAGATAGCGTGGATAGACACGGTACCATTACTGGGAGAGCTAAACACACATTTGGCAGGGCATCAAATGGATAGTTCAGCAGAGGAGACAATGGACATTCGATCCTGGATCGACAAGGGATTCGATACTGGAATAAGGAGACTACTGAGAGACCAGCCTATTGCCGACATACTAGCTTCGTGGGACAATATATTCGACAAGGAGGGACTGAATAATATTCTTAGGTCAGTTGTACTAGTATACGACTCGATTGAAGATTTACACACGCTTCGTGCGCACTGTGATCGAATTCTCGGCGAAGCGGTGCTGGCATTACATTCTAGAGTGAATGTGCGAGACGCGGGGAGGAACGATCATGAAACGGATTTTGGAAAATCGGCTCTGTAGATTTTTGGAAAGCTTATAATCTTTCTCTAATAAAATGCGATGAATTGATGTCTCAATTGGTACTTGATAGGCTGTGTAGCCCCATTGCTGAAACCTCTGGAATGCTTCCATAATGCTTTGAATCATCGAAGCTAATTTTATACTGTTATGTTGATTTTGAAGCAGCTCATATCAAATTGTGAATCTCTAGATATGGAAGATTGCCAGCGTCCTGAGTATCGCATAATCCGTCCTACGATTTCTTTTCCGAACTCATAAAAAGACGAAAAATGTATGTATTATAAACATACTGTGTTGTAAGATTCATATTTTAAATCACGGTTCATAACTGGAAGCTGATTGATCTAGAAAGTATGTAAGGTCTGTATGAGAATATTAAAAACATCAAATGTAGAGTTGGATTTCAAGCTTAGGAAAAGAGAATAGAACAGAATATATAAAATGAGCTTGATTGATTTAAAAGATTTAAAAGATTTAAAAACTTAATAATACTTTCGATATCTCTATATGAATGATAATGTTGGTTCGAGAAGGATACGGAAGATGTAGTACCCATGTATTTGCAGGTTCTGTATATCTAATTGTATTTTATCTAAAAAGCTAGCTATGTAAAAAGATAGTAGGTTTTATATAGGCACTACTGAAAGAGCTAGTCTCTTTTACATTCATTTAATCCCTTTGATATAGTAGTTATTTGTATTGTATTTTAGTCATTCCTTTGAAGTGAATACCCTTGTTCACACAGATAAGTAAGAGGCTAGCAAACTCTATAAACTATTATATTATTAATAATTGTCGAGTAGTAAGCATAGCTCCCAACGCATGAAACCTTCAATTCCTAATCGGTAAAAGCAATCGCATAATATCAAGCAATTATATAATCTTATATAATCTTATATAATCTGAGAGTAGTTTTATTATTCTTATTTCAATTGTTTCGAAAATTAGTTTTCAAATAGAGCTAATTATTTTCTATAATTGAGTGTTTTTAGAATTATAATAACTAATTTTATTATAAAGTTATTAGATTAGGAATTAAAGGTGAAAATCATGTATTCAAATTAAGCGATCTATTTTAAAGTTATTGATTATATAGATTACAAGGTGTTTTTTTAATATTATGCGATTGCTTGATAGGTATATAATTATTTTTGCTGATTAGAAATCGGAGGTTCTGTGTGTTGGGAGTTATACTTATTATTCGACAATTAGTTTTATAAAAAGTATAGATCGAATTTACTCTACTTCAGTAAATATACGAATTACTCTTTCAAAAAGCTTTAGATCTTTAAATAACTTCAAAACTTCTATTAAATAATAAAAATCTTTTAAAATTCAATACTTTAAAAGCTACACAATACGAATATAAATATAATTCCTGAGTAGTGTTAAAAATAACTACAGAGAGCGCCAGCGAGACCGTCATTATTTTTAGCCACAAAGGGCGGAGAACAAGCTCGTGTTGTAAGATAACACTTTCAAGATTGTTTCAACAAACAAGGCCTGCTTCGAAAGCCTTGGAAACGAAGCTGGGCAAGGTCGTGTCTAGATGAAAGGGACGAGTTCAAGAAAAAGCCAAGAGGAGAGAGAAAGAGAAACATGGAGACAATCATTTAGAAAGACCAATATGTTAGCTTGGTTAGTGTTTTGGGTCTGATAGATGGACTAGATTACATAAATAACTAAGCCATATCAGCCTGTACGAAAGAAATGTTTACATTGAACTGTATGTAAACTCGGAGGGCATTATCGTCAACTGAAATACGTGTCATACAGAGCCACCCCAAGCCATAGATTCCTCGTATCATGGGTATCATAACATTATGAAACACAACAAAATGTGTAGAAGATCCCTTTTATACACCAGAACACCATAACCCCGCCCCTAGGATTCATTACCAATGACCTTACCCAGAACTCCAGTCCGATACGCTAGGACTCACGCAGCAGCAATACCTCTCATACGTCTTCTAATCTCTAGCGTGCGTTTCACACTAAAATTCTTTTGGTCGTCTGGCATATGTTCACCACTGACAATGACCAAAACCTTCATTCTAGGATGATATTTCAAATCATGTAGTAGCTTTGGCGTAATAAGAAAGTACTGGCTATCATGTTCCTGACATGCGATCTCGACCATACGTCCATGGACCATTCGTTCGTTACGAGGATCCATTCCTTGGTTGATTTCGTCGACGACGCGGAAGGGAGAGCGAGCCAGTGATTGTAAAGACATGAGGTAGAAAATTGTGGAAACGGAGCGTTCACCTCCGGATTGACGATGCTTATCAAGGAGCTGAAGGGTTTCGTTTTCTCTGTTATGATGTCAATAAGTTGGCCTATCTGAGATATTTTAATAAAATGACTGTACCTGAATTTGACCTTAATCTCGATTGCCCATTTTTCAAAATCGTCTTCTTTATACACACTAACTTCACCAGCACATCCAATCTGCTCGAAATTATGGGAAAAGGCCTGACTGATCTGCTCAACAAGTGCATCAAGTCTCGGTTCCCATTTGGTCATGATCTCAGTAACCTTCTGCGCAACGTCTCCAAGTTCGCCCTCAGTCCCAGCGATCCTGGTGTTTAATCGACCAATGTCAACCTGGCGTTTCTCATACTCTCTAATAGCATTCGGATTGTTGGCTTGAATAAAATCGAGTTTATGTTCCTCGCTGTTAATCTCTTGCTGTAAAGTTTCCACGGTCCTATCCGGGGAAATGCTGGAGAAGTACTCCAAAGAGTCTTGATCGTCTCTCTCCTCAGCCTCTCTTCTGATATCTTTGCATCGTTCCAGCGCAGCTCGTGCAGTCAGGGTTGCTCGCTTTGACTGTGCTTCGATTTCCCCTAGTCGTGTACGTTCCGTTTCAAGATTTGCTACAATATCACTATTGCGCTCTCGTAGAGCGTGCACATCCGAACCTGCTTCAATACGTCGAATTTCGGCCTCGTCAAGTTCTTCGGAACAAGCAATGATCTGGTTGATTTGCTCGATATGTTTCATCACGTGCTCTCCCTTTTTGAGACCAGCAATGTCTTGCTCTTTTACAATGGCTTGAATTTCCGCCCTAGACTCAGAGCTAGATGTTTCCAATCTCTGCAAAGACTCCTTCTCTCGAGCTGTTACCATGTCAGTATATGCTCAAGCATATCTATAGCTGTGCCACTCACCAAGCAATCCTGGAAGAGCTCTTTGTTCACCAAAAGCTTTCTGCTTTTGTTGTTTCTCTTTCGTAAGCGCATCCTGGTCACAAAATCTCATTAGTAAGGTGCGCTAACACGAGGCCCGTTGACGACCTACCAGTTCATCCCTCTTCGGGTTTGCAGTACTTGAATACTGTACAATCTTTTCAGTGATGTCTTTGGCCTCCCTCTTCAGGGATTCGAATTTACGGTCGAGGTCTGCAAGATTTTCTTCAATCACACGCCGGCCTGAAGTGTCTACGGCACCATCGACGAAAAATTTGGCTCGATTGATTCCGGAAGTCTGGGTTGACATGGCGCCATATTCTCTTCGCGTTGTAATCTTATACGAAGTGGTTTTTGTCAAAAAGGATGAAATTCCAGTACGGACAATCTTTTCATATTGTTCGTCACTGATATCATGGAGAGTAACTGCCGTCTTGTGAGCTTTGATATCGTTACACAGCATGGCAAGTACTGGCTCCGGTGCATCAATAAAATCAATAGCCCACCCATCAAGACCAACACTATTCAGTTGAGCTGTAGTAGCCGACGGCCGACCAATAGTCTCGGCGAGAGTCTGTGTGCTCGTTTGTATTCTGACCTCCGCCAGCTTCATTTCCGCCGAATGGAATTGATTGTTTAATCGCTTGTAATCGGCCTGGGTTTGTGCTGTGATAGTGAGCATGTTGCTCGAACGAAACAATGAGTCAACAGCATCAGTATATCTTGGGTCTTTCACAGAGCATGTTATCAAGGGTGGGCCATAGACCTCCTTCTCAAACTTGTCTTGGTTTTCCTGAACCCACTTCCAAGCTGTAGCAGTATCTCTGGAATGCTGTGCAATCTTATTAATCTGTTTCCCAGCTTGACTATCAAAGTCAGCAAGAGCCTGCTTTGCTCTGTCTTGTTCAGCTCGTAAGTCTCGTCCTTCGGCTTTGAGCGCCTCTCTGCTTTGTTCGAGCTCCGTTACTGTTGCTTTAATGGCTCTGATATCCTGCTCGATTGCTCTCTAGGTGAAAATTCAGCAAGGATCTATATGGGTGTTAATGAATTGGGCACTCACGATATTCTGATTATATTCAGTGGGATTGAACTCTATTGCGGGTTCTCGCAAGCGGGCTTCAAGGTCAATTATGGTCCTTTTGACCTTTGCGAGATCTTTCTTGCGTTTATCCTCTGCCTCTAGAACAACTTTGATTCTCCGATCACAATCCCCAATTTTGTCATCCCATTCATCTACTTTCTTCAGGAGAATGTCGGCCTCTGCTTCTGCATGTTGTAGGTTATTCCTGCGGTTGGACACGATCTTGGCCAGTTCCTTCTCCAAGGAATCCTTTTCGTTAACAAACCGCAGAGTCGGTTCGACCTGGCTTTCCAAAGTACGAAACCGCTTGGTTGCTTCTATCTTCTCTTCCTTGCATTGCTGATATCGAAGGCGTGCATCTCTGTATTCTACAAAAGGAATACTGTTCTTTAGTTTCTCTAAGTCTCTCTCAATCTGAATTCGTTCTTCGAGCCGTTCCATTTCCGGACGCAGCCCCGCCTGTCGTTTCTCAAGATTGATCAACTGTTCCTTATCTTGTTCAAGCTGCATTTGTCTCGATTTCTCTTCCCTCCTCAAATTCTTAAGCTCATCATGCCAGTCCAGCATCTCTTGCGCAGCGACTGCCCTTTGTGTATGATGCAGAAGTTCGACGGGTGTCAATGCTGCAAATTCGGAGACTTTATCTTGGGGCAAAAACTGACAAAGATTATCAATTTGAATGCTGAATCCCTTGACCAAAGCTAGAACATTTTTGTGACTTGTTTTCTTGTCATTTATCCAGAATTCGCAACTATTCCCATCTTTGATAATCCGAGTTTTGATGATATGGTTTTCGCGCTCGTTGCTTCTCTTCTGAAGTTCTATTTCAATAAAGGCATCCCGTGAACCATGCTTAACAAATTCTCCCACTTTATCCGCCCGACCAAGGTTTTTTGGCGAAGAACCCAGCCCCAAGCAGAGGGCACAAACCACGGAACTCTTACCAGTGCCATTTGGACCGATTACCATGTTCAAATTTGAGCCAGGGAAGAACTCGGCACTCTCGTAGGTAACGAAATTGTTGAGCTTAACTCGAACTATAGCGCCTGGGGCAAATTTACCGCGTTCGGATGCGATTGTAGGAGTACCGGGGACCCTTCCAGCATTTTGTCTGTCAACTTCTTCTCCCAAGGATGGCGGAGTATCGGGCTCAAGGGTTCTTTCTTCAGATTCGTAATGTATGTTACGTGATCGTTTCGCAGGTCGCGTGGGTATAGTGTTTTGTGAACTTTCATCGCCATCGATTGCCTCCCTCGACCGACGCCCACGAGATGGCATTTGCGGTGCCATGTTAACGATTCTAGATCTAAAGAATTGTTGCCAATTCAATCGAACCAATGAAACGATATGCAAACGTGCTTGATCTTATATCATTTCCAGGGTATCGATGGATGAATGGAATGCATTAACTAAATCAATTAAAGAACCGTAGTTTGAGTAAGACGCGTTAAACTTTAGGAACTCGCGTTAAGTATCAGTGCGCTAGTACTGTAAAGGGTAGTGTAATGAGATTACCCCACCATAGGTGGTTGATCAGCTGATTTCGCATTTCCAACTTCACCTCAACCACACTTCACCTTCGTTGACATTTCTCAACTCATTGTACTTCTCCCCCTGTTACAACCATGCTTGCATTTGGCGCGAGAACGAAATAGATGATGGATTATGTCACAAAGCTAGCTGGCTAATCTTGTGGAATAGATAGTGTTCAAGAATCATGGTCCTACGTACACATTCTTAGTGAAGTAATTGGGAGATGCAGAGAAAATGGTAGGCTGGATGGACTTTCTCTCCATTTCCCCCTTCTCTATAAATGAAACATGAAGGCTTTGTATACCACAAAGCGAACTTCTTGCGTCTGTGTAACGGATGTTGCTAACAATCATAGGCTCCCAATCCCACTGAACTAGATAGATGTACACCGAAGAGGAGACAAGGCGGATGACCTTTCTCCTGTTACATATATAGCTACCTATACCTATGCAAGGCAAGGCAAGCTTGAATAGAGTTGAAGGACTATTGAAGTCTTCCTTATTATCCGTAGTATAGATAATCTGGAACCAAAACTAGTATACTTGCTTAATCTGCAAGTAGATGTCATGCTATATCTTCTTATGTTTTATATTCATTGAAAAATTCGTTCACTTCACAATAAGTTGTCTCAGAATCTCTAATAAGTGTCTTGTTTATCTTAAGGTACTAGGTACACATTGTGATGTGGCCATGAGTTGAGGATGAACTCTCATGAAACCCATAGTCTTGATGATTAGAAATTCTAGATGCTTCATTACTATCACATCATCTGGGTCCATACAATTTCTAATGATTAGACGTCAGTCCAGGTCAAGGAATCTCAAAAGTACTCTAATATAAAAATAATCATAACCGAGCCAATGATCATCCTTTGAAGGTTGAGATTGGCATTCCTCTCTCGATTTTGGTTGGCATGCAATCGCGGGGAATTTTGGGTGTAAACAAAACATCAACATAATCAAAACTTCACCATAGTAAACTGCAATCTTGCAATCCCAATATTTTCTTGAGTCTTATTTTTCGCTTTGCGGACATTCGACAAGTTCTTATTTTACTATCTTTTTAATACGATATTAATTCAAATCTTCACTTCAATTCGCTCTTTCTCTCTGCATCGACACAAAACAAACCGACTTTTGAGACGATAAACTATTCAAACACACATATCTTTGCAAGCAAATCAAATCTTGTAATTTGGTGAGTGTGCTGATTTTACTACTACAACTCAAGATAAAGCATTGTGATTTGACCACAATGGAAGGCTAATCAAAATTTCCTAGATCTTTCGACCGCTTCATTTTTGGCACTTTCGTTACTATCGACACTCATTTCCTCACATCACTATGCCATTTTAAGTTACGCTCTGGGAATCTCAACTGCCGTAGTTGAATACTACTTGAACGGTACCATCCCACATCCTGTGCAACATCAGGATAGTCGATCGACATTAAAGTGGGCACGAGGGATTTCAGAAGATTGCGATCAGATACAGAAGATTGTCATAACAATGAGTGTACAACACACGCGACCGCCAAGTCGACGACCTCTAGGAGAAGCAACTCGACGAGTCAACAATAATCAACTGAGTACCACCAGACTGCAATTAAAATCCACACCAACAAATCATGATAGTCTACGACAGGATGGTTTGCTGCAGGTTTACAACCAGGCTTCTGCTTCTCCAGGCGAACAATATTCATACCTTGACAATACTCGTATACCCTCTCCTGTCTCTAATGTCGTTAACCCTAGGCTATCTGCTATATCGAAAGAAGCTGCGACGGATTCAAAACGAAGCTCACAGATTTCGACCGCATCTTCCGCTACTTCTGATGGGAAAAATCTCAAGAAATTTATCGGTCCTTGGAAGCTGGGCAAAACTTTGGGCGAGGGAGCGACGGCACGAGTACGCCTTGCAAAGAACAAGAACACACATCAAATGGCGGCTATCAAAATCGTCCAAAAGAGAAATGCTCAAATGTCCCAGGCGGGAAGTCTTGCAAACCTGGAACGCTTGGATCCGCTACATGATGAAAGCGATGGAGTGCGAAGAATGCCTGTCGGAATCGAACGAGAGGTGGCAATAATGAAGCTTATCCAACACCCAAATATCATGAAGATTTACGACATTTGGGAAAACCGCACTGAAATGTAAGTCAAATTCTAAATCCAAAGTGAGTTTAGCATCTAACACTCAATAGTTATTTGGTTCTTGAATACGTTGACAATGGCGAGCTTTTTGCTCAAATTGCAAATAACGGAAGGCTGGACGAAGAGACTGCAATGAAGTATTTTCGACAACTTTTGAGTGCTCTAGGGTACTGCCACTCATACAATATTTGTCATCGAGATTTGAAACCGGAAAACATTCTAATTACAAGCACTGGGGACATAAAAGTTGCAGATTTTGGAATGGCTGCGCTGCATCAAGGTGCAGACCACAAATTAAGAACTTCTTGTGGAAGCCCACATTATGCTGCACCAGAACTGATTGGTGGATTCAAATATCGGGGAGACAAGGTCGACATATGGAGTATGGGCGTGATTCTCTATGCCAGCTTGTGTGGACGACTGCCATTTGATGTTGAGGGTGTCGGCAATGATAGGGCACGTCTCAATCCACTACTCAGCAAAATCCAAAAAGGAGAGTATGAAGTGGCTCCAGAATTCTCCAAAGAAGCAGCAAATTTGATTTCCAGAATATTGCAAGTGAATCCAAAAGAAAGGATTACGCTTAATCAAATCTGGAAGCACCCCGTGGTGAGAAAATATGACTATTTGGACAATCTCGGTAGTGGCCAAAGCATCCCGTCCCTTAGTCTGATTGACTGTGCGCGGCCAGTGTCACGCCGAAGTGATATTGACAAGGATTTGTTAAGGCAACTATGGTCTATGTGGCATGCGTACTCCGAAGAACAACTTATCGAGACACTGTTGAGCGAAAAGTGGGTGATTTCGCCGATTTTGTATCTACTAAATATATGCTAATAACAAGATAGACCCAACGAGCAGAAGCGCTTCTACACTTTGCTACTGAGATATAGAAATTCTCAACTTGAAGACTACGAACCTGACCTGAGTTATTCTAACAGTGACTACCATCACATCAGACCTTCGACACTGACAAAGACATATTCTACTTGTCACTTCCCACCACAGACAGGAAGCAGTCATCATCGCCAACAAGCTTCCAGGTTTACTGTGGTCAGTAACAGGTCCGAACACACTTACGATCCTTTCAATGCCTCAAGGCCACAGCATCTTGATTCGCTCAGGTCTGATGATCAGATCAAGGTCACTGTTCATGCTCCTCAGAATGAAGAACATGGCCGGTACCGTCAGCCCTCTCGAATGTCAACATCAAGGTCAACCAGCGATCGGGGTAGATTACAAAAGCCAGTATCTCGAGTATATGCCTCTCGCAGTTCACTTGCAAGCTCTACTCGAAGTCGAGGAAGTGCTCCTTTCCGTGCTACCGTTGGTCACAAACGTGGTGTAGAGTTCTCACATACCAGGAGACGATCATTAAGTAGTCAAAAGATTATGTCTACAAATGGCCCATTAACTTCTGTAGGAGAGCAAGCAGCAGGAGCTGATGAGAAAGCTTCTCTTCAACCTGCCATTGAACATTCTACCTCAACACGTTACATACGATCGAAAAAGCCACAAGCAGGAAGCACGAAGGTTACTACTACTATCATACAAAAATCTGGACGTGGCAGTCTAATATGGAAAGATGATGTCCGCCAATTGAGCAGCAGCTTGGCCAAAGACTGCGATGAAGCGTTCAACAGAACATCCGTCGTTTCTTCGACTACCCAGAATAAGTCGCGATTTTCAGGAAATTCAAGCGTGGCTTCTCGCGGTCCTTCGCCTATGCTTAATGTGCCAGCGAAAAGTCAAACGCTCAGACACGGATCTTTCGACTCACGACCATTACCTCCGCCACCTGCTAGATCAGATTCTGTCAAAAAGGAATTGTTAGAAGCACGCAAGCAGGCTACACTGCGCATGGCTTCTGGAGAAGATTCCCCTGGATACATTGATCGAATGGTATCACACATTGATCGTCTTATACTGCCTCCATCTGCATCTCCATTGCTTACACGCCAAGATCGCCGCGCAGTTTCTGCACCTGCAGAAACGAAACAAAAGAATTATACCCGGCCGTTGCCTGCGATTAATGAGGCATATGGAGATGAACTATCCCCTCGAAAAGTCGAATCTGACCGCATCGCATCAGCTCCTGAACCTCGTACGTTCAAGAAGAACTCCAAGTTTTTCAACGAAAGAGAAACAATCCGAGTAGTTAATGCTTCCGCGGCATCTTTCAGCCCTGTTAAAGCTCCAGCTCCTCTTACTATTAGGAAGAAAAGCTCACAAAGCGGTCAAATAACGGGGCAATCTGGGCAAGAATCTTTCGACGACTCTTTCAAGAACCAATCTTCTGGTCAGGGACTTCGTCACCAATATTATGCCAACCCCAAGGCGGATATCGGACCAGAATTATCTCGTATTGATGAAGACTCTAACCTAGATGATCCGTATGCTCAGGATAGTAACGCGGGAACCATAGTGAAGAAGCGATCAGGTTGGTTTAGACGTAATTCCAAGGCCAGCGATGAAGGCGAATCTAGAAGTTCATCAATATTAGGAAATGAAACTTTATTATCGCAGTCATCAAGCAAGAGTGGTGGTCGAAAGTCAGAACCAGAAGATTTTCCACTGATTCCACCGACAAAGAAAAAGGGGTCTATTCTTGGTAGGCTCTTCAAGAAAAAGCTACCAAAAACCGGCATGACTGTTGCCAGTGAGTTAAACCTAGAACATTTTGATGTTTATAAGACTAACAGGTCGACAGCACATGATATGTTCGACGAGGACATGAGTATTCAAGATTCTATTGCGGATTCCAGACAACAGAGTCGCCAAAATCGTATACATCAGACCACACAAGCACGTCAAATCGAGCCCCAACAAAACTGGCTGGCCAAGTTGTTCCATGTAAAGCCCGCCTCCAAATTTATCTGCTTCTCCGTTTCGAGACGTACAGCAAGATTGGAGATTGCCAAGGTGCTCAAAGATTGGAAACGATATGGCATTAAAGATGTTCAGGTTGATAAGCAGAGGAACATAGTCTTTGGCAAAGTCGGCTCAGAAAACTGTAAGTCTTATTTGTGAGTTTTCTAAAACATATTACTGACACCAAATAGTCCTGAACTTAAAAGAGGTCTCATTCGCCGCTGAGATATTAACTGTTTTCGAACATCTGGACCGTGGCAGAAAGATAAATCTCGCTGTAGCACGAATTACACAAGAAAGAGGAGCGGCAAGCAGCTTTCATAAAGTTGTAGAGACCTTAGATTCCGTCCTACAAGTTCGTGGAGTTCTTGTCATGGACGAAGAAAAAAAGAGGATGATGGTGAGAACAGTAAACTCAATGATAACCGACACCATTATTTCTTAACCCCAAGCTCACGGCGTCCGCCAATTTTCGATATTCTATATCGTTAATACCCCACGATTTGGACATTTGCGTATGGGGATGTATCTCTCTACACTCACTCAAGATTGGACACACTCGAAATCCTGGTTTATCACATTGCAGTATTTGGATGATACCTGCTTTTTTTGTAGATATACTATGTTCAGTATAGTGAGTTTCTTTGGCATTTGCATAGAGTGGTGGATAGTTGAGTTGCGTTGCATGAAGGAGTTGTAAAAAGTAACTTAATATTCTTCACACAGCAGCAAAAAAAAGGGGTAGAGATTATGATAGACGGAGGTCAAAAGGCGGTCCGAGTTTATTACCAAAGAGAGATGAGAGAACGTTAAAGATGGTTGATTTTCTTTTTACTTTCGAATAGGGGAAAAAGTGTTCTTTTCGCTCGTGTACTTAGGAAATCCGATTTCTTTGATTCATGTTGATGGTATATATTCATGCTTTTGGTGATGTGACTTGTACAGCTGGTATCTCATGGTTCAATTTTTTCGTGGGACATGCTGAAATCTATGATGATGTTTTTTCCTCTGGAAATCCTACATAGTACACAAACGTATAAGTGCATAATCGAGAAATCTTTCACATGGAAGCTCTCATTCGACGCATCCAACAGATTCGACATTGGTTTACCTTGTGAGACTTGGTAGATGTATAGATATACATTGCTATTAGGAGTTCCAGTTCCCATGATTGGATCTATTTGATCTCGTCACAGATTGAGTGATGTCGTGTTATGTGATTACCTCCTACGTAGGTAGGTACCTAGTAGGTATTTGATGCCAATACCCTCATTGAGAAAGAGGGAAGCTGATCGTTATGGGATTAAGAATGTGACAATCTAGACACTTGAGCAAATATTCTTGGGGTGGTAATACTACTCCTCTCCAGATTATCGAGGGCGTTTTCTCCATCGTAGACGGCATGTTATATCAATTTCAAACTTATTATGTAGAGTCAAAAGAAAGTAGATACCTACACACTTGAATGAAGAACCACGATCTACAAAGCATTCCACCAAACTCCACAATCATGCATACTATGCACCTAGGTATCCCATCTCCACCACGAAATTTCCATGCTCTAGGTTAATGTTAATCGAAGCCTTGTAATTCAATCTATCCACATCCCCATTCCCATCCCACAGCACCCATCCATTCATCTCCACCCCAGAAACGCCACCAAAACCACAAAAACGGTTATCACGGCAATGTTATGCATGCAATGCGGTTCCTTATCCGAGTCGATCAATCCATCCTATATGGGTCCATGGGTAGTATTACTTTATACTTTATACCGGAAAGGAAAGGTCATCCACATGGGGAAGGGACGAGGCGGGGAAAAGGGGGGAATTAGTATATATTTTTCCGATCCCTGGGATTCTCTCTGTTATTTCGCCTCAACTCCACTAAAAATTGATTCTGAGGATATAGGTAGTTCTAATGACTAAATTCTTGGGGTGATTACCTGTCAACTAAACTTAAACCTGTGGCTTGATGCTTAATGATTGCTGCATGCATGTTTCCGTCTGTATCATACCGTACCGGACGGTACCCCAGGATGAAGATTGGGTGGAGTTATCGTAGCGTAGCGTATCGTATTGTTACATCTTGCAAGCACAATCAATCGTCGTGCATATCCTTACATATATCCATACTAGGTAGATGCGTGATAATAAGGCTTAGTGAGAACCATTGTGTCGGGACCCGGGATTGTGGTTTATCATGGGTAGGTACCTGCCTCTCTGAAGAAAAAACAAGCCGGAATTGACTACTGGTAAAGCCCTTCAATAATCCAATTGTTCCATTTCAATTCAGAGAATCAAATGTTTATATAAATTTTATAATTGAAAATTATTCAAGGATTTATTCAATATTATTAACTTTGCTAATTTTATTATTAATCGATTTATTATAGAATTTATTAGAGTGATCAATTTTGGCCTCTTTTTTCTCCCAAGTAGAGTCTACCCAGCTATGAAGGCCTACCCTACCTAGCAAAATCGATGCCTAGGTGTATATACAGCATGGATATAATTCCAAAGTGAAGCTATGCATAATCAGTAAATAATGTTAAAGGTTTTTTATGGTATATACATTATATTGAGAATTTATTTAATATATATAATCTTACAATATAGAATTCCTTCATTTACATAACATCAAAAACCCTGAATATTTAGAAGGACTCCGAAAACTAGACCACGCATCTGGTGTGGTTCTGCCTTTAGCTCATGCATCATCTCGAACAAGACAAGTTCTGTGGTCCCGATTTACGCAGCCTACAGTGCCACCGAAGCTGGCCCTCTTCCTCTAGTCTTGGAAGATCAGGAAGATCATGAATATATGACTTTCAGCCCGCTTGTTGGAGCACAATTTCGACACTATACGGACGATCTGTATGAGCTTGTCATTGTCAGAGATGACGCCTTATGTGCCTCTCAGAAGGTATTTTTCATATACCCGCATTTGACCCAATGGCCGACTAAAGACTTGATGTCCAAACATCCTACAAAGGAAGGCATGGTGAGTAAATTGAATCTTCCGTATTCAAATTCTTCGCAAAAGCATCAGTAAGAACTCGCTAATGATGTACCCTTCTTCCAGTGGAAATACCGTGGCCGTACAGACGACATCATCGTACTACTTAACGATGTAAATATTAATCCCCTACTAATGGAAAGAATCCTCATGTCACATCCCAAAGTCGTAGCAGCTCTTCTCACAGGAACAGGAAATGTAAAAGGTGCCTGGCCAATAGGGGTTGTTCATCCGCCACAGAATGAAGAAGAGACTACTTCCTTGGTAGAAGAACTCTGGCCTACTGTCGAGAAAGCAAACGATGCCACTTATCGTACGGAAGGCAAGGGTTCCAAAGATAAGATTATCTTCACTTCGAAAGATAAGTCGATGCTGAGAGCTGGAAAAGGATCCGTCCAGCGGAAATTTACACTTGTATCTTTTCGGCAATAGCTGGATGCCCTGTATCAATGAGGGTATATCATTGTGTTGTAAACAATCAAATAGTCCCAGATTAACTGCTCTACTTCAATTTTGAAAATGTCTAAACGCATGATCCAGATACATTTTACACTCGATTTCCAGAATGTCTCTGTTCTGAGTAGTTGAGAACTTGACAAACTGAGAGATTTCTTGTCTCAAAGCGCTCTTTCCGGAGCCGGATAAATAGGCAGGAACCTAATCTTAATTCAGGGCGTTTTAGTGAAACCCTTTTACCATCTAGATAATTGGTCTAGATCAGGATGAAATCCCGAGGTTTTGCTTGGTTCTTTCTATTGGCTATTTAAATAGATGTTGTTACGATTTCATTTCTTGAAGATTTTTGATTAAGATTGGATTGTTAACTAACCCCTATAATCTAATTTTTAAATATAGATTGATAAATTTTGTATAATATTAATATGACATACTGTTTTTGGAAATATGTGGTCTCTATCTACTGAGATTTCTATATATATGATGAAAATTTCATCTTTGGGAATTACGACTAGTTTGTTGATAAGTATCCATCTATCTATTCTTCATAAAGATTTCTTCATCGTTGTATCTTTGATATTCCTCTCTTTCTAACTCTCTAACTTTCTAACTTTCTATTTCTATTTCTATTTCTATTTCTATTCCCTTCTTTTACCTCTTTCCATTCCTTTCCTTTTCATTTGCTTTCGTAAGCGTTAGATACGTTAACATCCATCTCATCATCCATACCATCTCCCTTCCACCCTCAACCACTCCACCAATAAATACCTACCCATAAATACCTTGCCAGAAACCCCCTCTCTCTATCATTCACATCTTACAATCAGATCATACATACCTAATAGATAGATAAACAACTAGTCAGTATATAATCTCCCACCATTCAATAACCCCTATCCAGAATAACCCTTGTGGAAGGATCTAGGAACAGGAGAGGGGAGGGGAGGGACAGTAATCCCGCTTTCTTTGTATATTGCAATGCTATGTACACATCGAAAGGAAGAAATCTCTACAGCGAGCAAGTCCATTTATCATGGAGTCTAAGAAATATCGAGGCTAGAAGAAAAAAAAGGGGAAGAATTGGATCAACGAACCTATTCATCTATTGCCGATAGGTATTTAAAAACTCAGACAATGAGCCGACACTATTCAAACCATACAATCACATTACGAAACTCGCTATCCGCAATCTATTTCACAGTTTGGTTTGATTTGATCTGATTTGAGATAATGTGATAGATTCTCGGGCACAAAAAGTAAAATGATCAAAATCTGATATCGCTAGCTAGCTTGCTCCAAGAAATCGTTCTTCACCCAACCCCCCTTCCCGCTAATATCATAGATGGAACCCAATCCGCAACATGGACGCGCAAGCAAGCGTAGAAGACGCACTCATCACCTATCCCCGACATCGTATACTCATCGCCTAACAGGGCAAGGAGATACAAAAAAGAGAGAAGAGTAAATGGGGGAAGAAAAGAGACTTTTCACTCTCCATCCCCCAAATTGAATATAGAGGATAAACATACAAGCAAAACGCATTCAAAGGTATTTACCAAATCGATTCCCACGCCAAAGCTCCACCCAGGTTCCATTTCGCATTTCGCTTCCCAATGCTATCCCATCGGAGCCAGGTACCCATTCATTTCCATCCCGCCCAAATCGAGATGTCGTATAGACATATCGACAAATCCGCAACTCCGAAACAAACTCTGATAAGATACTATGTTCCACACCAAGGCCCAGGTTCTGGCATTTTTTTGTAGTAAAAAAAAAAAAAAAAAAAAAAAAAAAAAGAAACAGAAAGACATCTGTGAAAATGCTCAAGATTTCATGAACACGCTCAAAGAGAACCACATAACAACGCCACCAACCTCATCTTCAGCTTTCTTATAGTTCTGTGTTGTCCTATTCGAAAGGAGATGTCCGCCCAGCCGTACAGTATAAGTTATATCCCACATCATCCTCATCCCTAACCATCCCCATCCAACCCCATATCTTCCAGATAGATTCCGAACGCCCATATCCTATAGTGTCAAGGCGCCGAATGAATACCCATCCGCCGACCCAGGCTTGCACATCGGTTTGCGTTTATAGTGAGTGCTTGCCAAATCGTTGAAATTCTCATTTCAGCAAAAGAAGAGAAAAGAAATCGACAAGTCATGAGAATAAATTGTCACGTTCTTATGACAATTCCTGCTTTACCATCTCCGGGCTTTCGTCGTTGGTAGAATCACTTAAAATCTCAGATTTATCGACAGGTGATTGAGAACCTCCATTGGTATTCGCAGCGCTATTTGCAGCCTTCGTTCCGCAGCCTTTGACGAGTATGTGTCTCTGGTTTGGGGTTAGTCTGTGATCAAGGATAAACATATTGAAGGGAAGGAATACAAACCTTTAATGCATCTTTTCTCGAGAAACTCTTTTCACAATGACCGCATGGAAATGGCTTCACAGATAAATGAATACGTTTATGACGTTTCAAATCGTGGTTGCGGTTAAAACATTGCGGACACTGATCGCATTTAAAAGGACGGTCATTTTGAGGCATCTGTTGAGGATGATGACTGCCATACATTGGTCCCGGCATTTGTTGATATCCCATATTGCCCATTCCACCGAGGAGTGCCATTTGACTACCAGGTTGGTGAACATTCGACATAATAGGTGCGGCCAAGGTGGGGAGATTGTAGTGTGGGTATGATGGACGGGAAGGATAGCCTTGGTGAGGTGCGCCCATGGAAGAATGCGAGTGATGAGTTTGGATGGGAGAGATGCGGTTGGAAGGGGCGGAGGAGGAATTGGGAGATTGTTGTGTAGGTGATTGTTGGGCATAGGCGGGGAAATTTGATTGTTGAGGGGTGGATGAGGGGGGGTAGTAATTTGGAGTTGGAGGTGCGCGTCCGCCATAGTTATCGGGGGCTGGCACGTTGCCCTGTTGGGGTGCTTGAGAGGAGGATTGATGAAGGTTCATAAGATTGTGACTGGTCATATGTTGCTGCTGGGAGTTTTGTGGTGCAAGAGTGGGGAGATTCTGTTGTTGTCCACCTGAACCAGACATTGGGACTCCGGTCGAGAAGGGAGGAAGGCTCTCAAAGGAAGGTGGTGGCAGTCCTTCTGATGAAGTGGGAGAATGGGGAATTCGTGACCCTGGATAGCTACTCATGGAGGGCGAATATAGTGGTCTACTCATATAACTCTGCTGTTGTTGTTGCTGAGCATAAGGCGCACTCATCGGTGGCGCAGAACTAAATGCGAAGTTGTTTCCAGACTGAGTATTTGGCCAGAAAGCTGAAGGTTGATAGGGAGGTACGCCGGCCGTTGAACTACCCGAGCTACCACTGTTGACGCTGGATGCAAGAGGACTTAAGCCGTCATGCGAAACGCCAGCTGGAGGTGTTAAAATATTGTTGGCGACAGCAGGAACAGGCTGGGAAGAACTGTTTGTGGTTCCGTGAATATAGTTGTTGGATTGTTGTTGATATTTGTGATGGTGCATTCCAAGGGGTTCTGGAGGGGGAAGCTGGAAGTTGGGAAGATTGGATGCGGCGGGCCGGCGAGCTGTAAAGCTGACGGTCTCCATGATAATCGTGGTAGATTATTGGAAAGTCCACGATGAAGGATATAAAATAATGACGGCTCCTTACTTTTGCTCTAGATCACCAATTTCACTTTGTCGCGTGTGAAAAGTACTTGGTTCGGACGGGTAGATGCACAACCGAGGCGAGGGAACGAGGGAAGAGGTAGTGAAAAATGGGGAGTGGGAATATTTCCTTCTTTCCCTAACTTGTTTTGCTTTGCTTTGCTTGTGATTGTAGATGTGATAGGTGATTGTGACGGAGCAAGAGAAGAAGAATCGAGTAAGAAGGAATACTTTGAGTTAAAGTGCTCTCTTGATCTTTCTGAATAACTTGAGGAAGCCTCTGATTTTTGAATATATGGATGGATTTGAGCCCAAAAGACGGTGGGATATTGGAGATCAAGAGATCAGTCAAATCTCGTCGGTTCGTTAGGGGTTTTGGTAGTGTATTTACTGGAATGGAGAATGTGGAGTTGTCGATCACCTGGATGGCGGCCGGGGAGGCGTCTGCTTGATTTATGTAGGTTATTGGGTCTGGGAAATGGTCTGTGCTTATGGAGTAGTGTGGTGTGGTGTGTGGACTTTCGTAGGGTAGGGAAGTGTGGGTTGCAGATGCGTTTGGCTGGATCTTTCCTGGTCAGAGCTGGAGGGGTGAAGCAGTCCTTTTAATGGTGGTCTAAGGTGGTTTAATGGTGGTCTAATGCTTGATCGATTTGATTTGATTTGATTTGATCAACTTTCCCGGGCGATCTCGTGGTAAAGGGAATACCGCTTAAGGACGGGGGGAGTGGTTTGGTTAAGTGAATAAATAGATAATCAATCAAAGTCGTTGGCAAATTGAAAATAGATGATGGATTGGAGAAATGTAGATATATATGAATAAATAAAGAAATAAATAAAGTAACTAGGAATATAAATAAACTGCGTAGTATTGTATTGTATTGTATTGTGTATAGACCAATATAATATATCAAATAAATGCAATGCTATCAACTCGATGTTGAGCTCGCTGGTCGAATGGTAAAAGGAGAATGGGTAAGGGGAAGTGCACTACTAGTGTATAAGGCTAGAGGAGCTTCCAGGAGTCCCAGCTACTGTACCTATTGCCAAAATAAAATATAAAAGAGAGTTTCGCGGTTTGGGGCGATTAGATTAATTTGGTGTCATATGGCTGGGTACCTCCGAGCTCTTGGGAGCTAATAAGGCTAAGGGATCATAAGTGTAAGTGTGCGCGAGAAAATATTAGACTAGAGTGGAAAAAGACATGGGGTCCTGCGACTGCGATTGATTGGGACCGAGAGTCGATGGAGCGAGGGATGCGGTAAGGATCGAGGGTTGGAAGGTTTAAATGCTAGATGCTTATTAGATAGATGCTTAAGGGTTGTTGAGGAGTGATAGATAGTAGTAGTATGCGGAGTAGCTCTGGAGATTGGGCAAAGCTTCAAGGTTTCGGGTTATTGTTTCTCGATGGAGAGTAGTTCAAGGATTATTGGGGGTGATGGGATTCCGTTCTAGTATAGTGTGATATTGATTTGATTTTCTATTCTTTGCGTGATTCGATTGGCTGACGACGGAATGATTTGCTGGATATGACAGATTGGTTTGATTGATCGTTGGTATTGGTTTACGTGCAAGTAGGTCGTCTTTGATATATTTGCGATGTTAGGTTGCTGCTCGTTGCTGATCCGGTTCCTTTCGATACTGGGTCTGGTAGGGGATATCCGGATCCCATAAATATGCGATGTCCAGCTGTATGTAGGATGTATATGTACTGACGTCCGAATGTGTGAAAGAGCAACAGAGTCACAGGTAGATCGGACGAGTAGGCAAGCTGGATCCAAGATGAGATCGAACGAAGGGGTTTGTCACTTATATCATTTGACGAAGTGACATAGGGTTGAATTTTTAAGATCTCAGATGATATGATGGAATTATATTATCAACCTGGCATTGCAACTACATATCTGATGAATATAGGATCGATGGATTAGGGATCAAATTATTCTCTTCGCTTCGTCTCGTCTCGTCTCGTCTCGTCTTTCTATATTTTGTTCAACAGCAGCTCTGAAATTGGGGTTGGACCCGAATTTCGACAGCTGTGCTTTGCTATGTTTCTGACATGTTCAAGGGTTGCTGCTGCTGCTGCTGCTGCTGAATAATTTTAAAGTGCTTACGCTCTTCAGAGTGATAGAGGTATTCCGACTAAGGATGTTCGCATTCAATATTCTACTTTCTTATTCTTCTTCTAGGTATACTTAAGGCATAGATAGGTACCGTTCATTTATAAAATTGTATTGTACTACGATCGTACAGTTATCAAGAGAGGGGAATACCTATTCGTCCTCATATTGATTGGATCTTATTTATTCATTTTATTTCTCCTTTAATCATTAAATGTTTCCTATGTCTCTTTTTCCTTCTTTCTTTCTTTTATGCGATTAACAAGGATTGCACTTGGTAAGATATGCATCACATTGCTTTTGATCGTTTCTTCTACTTTGTAGCTAATGAAAAGCTTGACTTTTCTATCATATGATGAAAAGACGGGACAGATACTGGGAGTTCTCCGTGGAGAGCATCAGGGGCGGTATTGTATAGTATTACCAACTATCGTATGGTATTGCTGAATAGCTTCACATTATCTATTTACTAGTCGCTCTTGTCCCACTACCTACTCTGATGGTAATCTTCGAGCTCATACCAATATCCCCATACCAATAATGACCCCGTCGGCTCAAATCCACGCTATTACTGAAAGAGGTCTCGCCTGGAATAATACAGTCCAACTCATCGTTCCCCATGCTCAGTTACCAGGATTTCCCCCCAGCATTTTTTTCGGGCGTATGCGAGTATGTCCCAAAGGCGTTCTGGCTGAGCTATTTAGCTCGGGCGGCTTGAAGCCAAGGCGTGTGAAAAACAGGATGAATGAGAAAAAATTAACCTTGGGAACTTGGGGGGGAGGAAATGTCAGTTTGACCTGCACATTTTGATTCTAATGCTCAAATTAAGGATTTCCAGACTTCTGGCTGGTGTGAGATCAAATTGGCTATAGCTTCTTTTTTTTTACGATGCATATGATACGAAAAAAACTTGTTATTTGGTTATTCTCATTCGAAATGATTACCATATATTTTTAGGTATCTAGCGATTAGGCTATCCTAAAATCCTAGAATCTTACAAGAATGAATAGTAAGTAATAAGCTTGGGTGTACGAAAAGTCAATAGACTAGACCCTTCAAGTCGTAACATTTATTCTCCTACGTCTCATTGTTCACGTTGTACACCAATTTTCCCGTCGTGCGTCGCTCTTGCTTCATCCTGTACAGCATTCGGAGAATGGGAAAAGATCTGGGCATGACCATCGGACTCGAGAAAATATGCAGCCTGCAATTACAAGACCAGGGCCATGTATGTCAGTATCGATTGCGATGATCTGGGATGTTTTCTGTCATATTTGGGAATTGTCGTATAAGTATGAGTATGAGTATGATTATACGTATACTCTAGATTCTGTCATTTCCCAAGCGCTTCTTGAACGAATAAAAAACACAGGTGGCGCCCTCGAATGTTGTTTTCTTGGGATAATACCAAGACAATTTGGGTAGTTGTCAAAGACATGTGTGGTGAGTGACAAAAGAAAACATCCGAGATACTTGAAGCTTGTACTTCATTAGGATAGTGTCGTGTTCGTGTTCATTTTCGATGTTCATCGATCGTATCATTATATTTATCACCATCGTTATATTTCCTTCTTTTTTTACTCGCATTCACGGTACTTGTGTTGAGTACTATAAGTATTTGTATTTGTTCCTGTCTAGCAAACGCTTGACAAGGAACTTGCTCACGTAGGTAAGTAGTCAGGTATTTTTGGTCTAAAACATAGGTATACAGTACAAAACAATACATCTTAGTCAAGACTCAAAAATCTCAAATCTAAGAAGACAAAAATATTTCCTCGAGACAAAAAAGAAAAAGAAAAGAAAAGGACCAATCTGGAATTTTGGGATGCACTGACCAGGGGTCTAATTGATTGGCGTCTTTAAGCTTCGGGGACCACCCACATTGATCCTCGTTTCCATGTAAGCTTGTTTTTTATGGCTTACTCACTGCTGGGATTAGGGTAGGGGGAGGGGGAGGGGAGAAGGGTTGGAGGTGGTGGTGTTTGAAAGAGCAAAGTAAAATGGAAACGGGTTTGGATGTGGATTTGGATTTGGGTTTGGATCTCATTAGACGATAGGATTCCTGAATAATGAGTAGTCATCAAGCTGATGATGAGTATTTTCTAAATTTTGGGGTCAGATATTGTGGTAATCCTCTAAGTGTAGATCGTCGCTGCTACATATTTTAGTATCTGACTTGATATCTATCTATGGTAACTTGATGACATGCATCCTATTCTTATCCATTTCTTCGGTCTAACTCAACAACGACAAAACATCCTTCGCTTCAAATCAATGAACAAAATAGCCTTTTCCCTTCTCCATATCTCCTCAAAGTACTCAGATGACCTTTCCATGATCAGGCAGCATTTGATAATCCTGAAATACATTTCAGCTGCTGTTCTGTCGAACATCCATATACCCATCAACCAAGTCTATCGAAAAGACTTGGCATACCGAGTAAACACAAATAAATAACCCTGAAACTGTTATACTGTCCCACAATCTAATTCGTGATTTTGAACTTCAGCTCTACCCGCTAGACATACTCTTTCAGACGAGGAAATCTGAGCTTAGCGAGAGCACGTAAAGATGCTACATCGTAGACAACTCCAAAAATACAAAATAATTGATATACAGGATCGGTGTTCAGCAATGTTCGCTCGGTGACCTTTGAAATGTTTCATTGGCTGAATCGTTTATTTTGCCTGATTGGGGTTTGGTGAGTTTGTGATGTGATAGATGGGGGTCTAGACCGCTTGTTTGAATCTGTGTTCAAAATGTTTACAACTCGATTTCGATACTATCTTACATGAGTCTGAGCTTCGATGTGATATGAGAATGAGATATTTTACTTTGTAGATGTTCAGATACCTTGGTTGATTGGAATGGGAAAAGAGAAGCATGTAATTATGTGAAGTCTGTGTATGAGTACTGTGTGAACACGGAAAAGACCGAAGTGTCCTTATTTATGAAGGTGCAGTACAGTGCGTGCCAATCAAGTGAAAATGGTACCCTGCCCAAGTAAAGGTGTACACACCAACTCGCAAGAAAATCCATACAAGGCAGGTACCACAGTAACCCCCTCCAAAATACCAATAAGGCTATTCTCACCAAGAGAAGATAGATTTGTGGAATTCTCCAATGGTTCTTGGGTTCTTCTGTACCACATTTTGAAGCACAGTACCTGAATATCTACAACACTGGTATACGCCCAGTATTCTCCATCACTCGCATGTGCACATATGAGTTGGGTAGTATTTCTCGCTATCCACTTCCACAATCATCATCCGACGGTAGAGGCGACCGACCGAACGATCGATAGCATGTAATGGTATGGGGGCTTCAAGTTTAATTTTGGGGTACGGTCGCTACACATCGCGGCTTACGGCTCATCCCTATCATTACCCTTACAGTGGTTCCAACAGGCACAGTGGTCGTTCAATTCCGGGGTGAATGAAGGGGTAAATGAGAAAGCTAAGTAAAATCCAGTATTGATCATCCTACCTTATTAATCCTAGAGCGAACAAGCATATATTCGCATTATACTGTGGATAGAAAAACGGGAAATCTCCAATTTGGACGGGAGTTACCATTTGACCGTTGGATACTTCTCTTTACTCTTCCTTCGTCTCATTCTTAGGGTAGATACCCACGATGTAAGTACTGAAGTATCAAAACAGTAAGACGGCTTTGGCTTTCTCCATTTGAACCGGAATCATACCCTGGAATACTGATGCCTAACGTAAAAGCGCAGGAGGGGGAAACCTCCCGTTTCCTCGTATCACCAACATTCTCGAGATTCGAGGTAATCAGTGCCTGAATTGATCCGATTGATCGACTCTACGCGCATTATATCCCACTCCCGATTATCACTTCTTTTTGCTTGGGGAGGGGAAATGCCAATAAAATCAATTCTTGGGGTAAATGACGCTATCGATGAACAGTAATAAATTCCTACTGAATGACTAACTGCCAATAGGAGGATGATACGAGTAGGATGATTAATTACCATTTCCCTTATTCTGATGATCGTACATCAATACTTACGAACCCTATCTTAAATCCTATTCACAGCGAAAATCCTTTGACCATACCTATCTAGCTGCTATAGATCCGCTATAATATACAACATCGACATCCCTAGGAATTTTCAGCTGACATTCGTAAATGCAACACGCTTCTCCTATACACATTCGGTACCCGGCTGTTGCATTGCAGTTTCTCACTGCATGCTTTACATACTCTATGTATGCATGGTAAAGAGAAGGGTTTGATGGAGACATAAGCGATGCCATTCATCATGCTTTCTCTCAGCAGCCCTTCCCAGCAAAGCGGGTGTGGCAGATGTGGTTTTTGAATTTTCCCACATCTGGTGGCTTTCCACCTTTTCCATCGATGGCTTTTCTACAGATACTCTAAATTATACCCATGGACCTTCCAGAAGATTGACAAGGAAAAAATCGTGGGAGTGCCCGTCATGTACCACTGCATTTCGGAATCCTGCTGAATACATTACAATTAACCTCCTTCAGGATGGTTTGTTGCGAGAGGTCTGCTTACACCACCCTTCCAAACTTTGAGCTCCGAAGACTTACATGAATCTCGTCTATGATTCCCTGCTAGTGCTGCAGACTTTTTCGACATTACTTGAGGAGCCGCGTACATTTCCCTATAAAAATAAACAACAGGTCTTGGCGCTAGACTCCAAATGATTTGCTAACTACAGGTCAGGATTCACACGATGGTAGTACAAGATTTGATATTTTTTTCTGGCACTGTAGAAGCGCTTTGATGGTGAGATGTAATAGACGCATCCTGGAATGCCATGTGTACTAAATGTCTATGGCTTCTAGGCTGCAATCTTGTGGATATATCCGGGGGCAAATAAGCCTAGATGCAGATGGAGAGTTCTAATTACATACCGCTTTTCTTCGCCCCCAATAATCTCCTTCAATTTAAGACTTGTGTCGGTTGATGTATTTGGGATCCTTAGTCTTTAGCACAAATTTTTGATTTGCTTGGTTACCTAAGTAGGCGTCGAATACATCGGAGATTATTGAAGAATTTACTAGAAATAGATACATTTCCTAAGTACATTGGACACAGAATATAGCCGCTGCGTTGGTTACAAAGGTGTCTGGTACTTATGAAATGACATTTGCGGCTGCGAATAGTATTGGACTGGTACCACTGAACTAGTTCTGAACTTGTGAATTGGGTGATTAGTTTACCTATGTAATCAACATCCCGATGTTACTGTCACACTCTTTCGCTGAAGTATACCTTTGTACGCCTTCAATAAAAGAAGGAAGGGGGAGCGAAAGCGAGAAGGAAAGCCACCGTTCACTGGCATGTCAATGTAGAGAAACCCACGTTCTTGTTACGGATGGAAATCATGAGATGCATTGGATTGACAGCTTCATTGCGGGGGAAAAGCTGAAAGGACGAGACACTGACAGATGCACATGGTCACTGTGACACTTCAAGGTTCATCGTTGTTGTATCCTATGTTTCCGAAATCATACTACGGTTCTATTTCAATATGTTCAAGATACGCTAGCACTGTCTTGTAAAATTATGAAATCCATCCTATGACACTTTGCCAACATGAAGTAGCACATTCCAAATGGGTCATGCATTCAAAGGAAAATGCCGGTCTCATATTTCAAATGGAACGCCAAAAGTCAGCCGCACCGTGTATACTTGCAGAGGGCGGTGGGAAGTCTTCCGGAACACCTGACAGTGGTGGGATGGGCTGATAACGGTGAAGTATACCTGATGGTGGGTGTAATATGCTACTTGCTTCAAGGAGAAATCGAAAATTGAAATCTTCATCCGACACGCATCATCCGATTCCAAGGCTCCAACTCACTCACTCCTTACTATTTATTAGAAGTGGGAATTTGGTTTGGAAGCACAGGTGCAAAGTTCACACGTCTGGGCTTGTTACTTAACGGGCCCCGTGAGTTTAAAGGGTGGAATGATCATGCATTCCTTTCATGAAACGCTCTGTGACATAGAGAATGGCCTCGAATTTGTGGCTACACAATTCTTTGAATGCCTACTAGAGAATATCCGGAATTCTGTCGATGATATTACGCCAGACCAGCTCAGTGATTGAACCCAGAATAGTAGGGCAAGAGATGCGACAGACCGTTTCTTTCACCTGATTGACTTGTGATCCTGCTAGCAGCTACCTGAAGGGAAAAATTGGAATGCAATCAATGTGCTGAGCCGCAGGTTGCTTAGTCTCGTATAATTAAATTTGATGTTGCTCATATGGTAAGTGAGCTCAAAACAACCATTCCAGCACTCGAGACTAACAATTTGCAAGGAAGATGTTAACACTTGTTCCTCTGGTTATGCCGAAAAGACACTCGGGTTGAAGAATTTTTCGATGTTTTTCAAATAGTCAATGATGCCATCGATCACATCACACTACGCATGCAATTTTCTCAACTCAGACCTTCTGTCGCTTCATAGTGAAGGGTTTTCCTTTCGGCCACGCTACCTCAATACCTACCGAAACCGCCAAACAAGACTGGAATAGACAGTGCGGAAACTACCGCGTTGACCAGATTGCCGGAACGTGAGGGGATATTCTTGTCATTGATTGGTCTCTGGGAACGACAACCGGAAAATTCCCATATGGTTGAAATAAGTGTATTTGTTGGCTTGTATCCAAGCGCTTCTCGACGTGCCAAACTGTCATGCTAACACGGAAATTTCAGAATCGTATCATCATGCTTAACTAGCAACTTCCATCAAGTATCGAAGAATTATCAACAAGGCCGATGCTAACTCCCAAAACGATATATCTCCGAACCGTTTTGCTGCAAAGCATGGAACGATCCGGGCTAGATATGTCACATACCATCCACCCATGCGATTTCACCTCGACTCCCCCAGTCAGCTTGCCTCGTGTCTTCAAGAATCCACCAGTCTGGTACTCATACTGTTGACTAGCACAGGAACAAAAAGCCTATTAACCGGTAGATGGCTGTTTTTGGCATTAGAAGGCTTTCGGCGTGGCCGCTAGCTAGGAAGGATATAGTATCAAGCATGCATCAACTTGTCATTACCCCAATATTTCCCACCCACGTCCACTTTCTTCACTTGGAAATTCTGCTATGTCCCTGCACTGCCTGTGCGGTGTCTATATGCACGCTTGTGAGTATTTGCACTTAGTCTCACGATAGCGTTGCCAACTAAAGTCTAACGAAAACGCCGAACACACCAGAAAACCCCCGAACAAGACACAATCTGGAGAAAGCCCCAGCTTACTAGTGTAGGCTGTCGCTCCCCTTTTCCTCACTATTTACCTAGTCTTTAGCATTTACACTTTCGAAACTAAATTTCATGCATGCACCGTGCGGATAGTCCGAGTCTAGATCTCAGTAGATCCATCGGCAGCTCTATTCAGCGTCGGGACTTCGCCTCCCCTGGTCACTCGTACATGGATTTTCCTCACAAATCCATTGTCAACGTGGTGAGATCTAGATCATCGAACCACCAGGTTGGATTTGTACCCATCTTCTTTTTCTTCTTCTTCTTCTTCTTCTTCTTCTTCTTCTTCTTATTACGGTCGCCTCCGGAGCTAGCGTCGTTATCAATCAACATTTCCGTGCTTGCACTTGAACAGTCGGTGGTAAAGTCTCAAGCTAGACTGAACATATCTAGGTAATCCCAGTCAAAGCTAAATGCCCAAAAGTATTTGAATTGACAAGCGCGCACCGCGTGCGTGAATTTTAGGGTTAACCTACCTATTAGTGTTCTTGTTTCTAGTACATGACGGCCACCGGTGGGAAGAGTCTGAACGCACGCACACACGCTAACCGTAGCCAGATTGCTGGGAATTGTTGTACATATCTAGGTAGCGTGTCACTGGGCAGTCTGAGGCTGTGCAATCAATAGTCACTCGTGAGGGGAATAGTTTGTTGTTATTTGTCCCCGATACGAGATGATAAGCAATGATTACTAATTGTTCAACAATTGAATTTCTTGTTTTGTCATTTGTAGATAAGTGTCGTTCTAGTATCATTAATATGTATGGAAGGAAAATTAGGGTGCGGATGCGGATGAGCTATGAACATTGTGCGTTTGAACTGGAGTCGTTGTTCTCACTCGAAGGTACTCACTCAATCCAATGGTTTGGTGTTTCGATGGACTCGAAGGAAGTAAAATTGATCGATTGATGTTATTGTACTTCTCCCTTCCTGTCTCTCTAAAGGGATCTAAAAAGTATTGAAAAAATGATATAAATTCATTTCGTGGCACTTCCATTTCCATCTCTGTCCCCTATCATACTGACCTGTAACATTCATTATTTGACATCAATTCCATTTTCTCTCACATCTCTATCTGATCTTCTTCATTCTCGCCTCAATTGCTGAGCTATTCCCACACTCCAAGTATCACCTAATAACAAGAAAGTGGGCGTGCAGAAGAAACTAATGTCACACCCACAGAAATATATCTACACCCCATCAGATCCTTTCGCACCTGAACCGATCTTTATCATTTTCAGGCTCATCAAATTCACAAAGTCCTCTTGAAGACATTGCAGCACTGAATGATTTATATCAATAACAATTTATTTAGCGCTGAGCTATCAATATCGATCAGATCTATACAGTTCTCATCATTTCTTTCAAACCATGTTCCTGACTTTTGTTTGAAAATGATGTTTTTATGGATGCGCGACTGAATTCTTTTCTTATTCGGCACTATCTGGGTGTACAAATGGCACTTTAATCTCTCTCTCTCTCTCTCTCTCTTTCTCTATTCTGCCCTAAAAAAAAATCAGACTTTCAACATCTTGGACTTCTCGGCCGGCTTGAAGTAAATACAATGAAGAGCCTTCTTAGGTCAAGTATAGGAAGAAGCAAGATCCTATTCTGTTTGCGAAGCCGAGATGACTTTAATCAATAATCTCTGAATCCAAATTTTTTGCTATGCCGGGCTTTTCGTTCACGATAGAAAGAAGCTTTGGAGCAAGTAAGCATCAAAAAGTTACATATCTTTCAATGAAGAACTAGAATATGCCAAAAGCCATATTAGAGATTTGGTGACCATGAGATCAAGCGCTCCTTTATCTTTCACAAAAAGATTGTCGGGGAAAGTTCCACGAGTCCCTCTTAACAGGATATCCGGCAATCATGGCCTGACTATGTATATCCTGCTAGGTCTTTGTCGAAGGGCTACTAGGCAACTACTCCTTGCAGGAATGTTAAAATGCTCAGAAGAGGGATGAATGCTTTTTTACCTCGATTGCAGAGAAACTCATCATTTTCAAAAGTCCCGGGATCGAAAGTCACCATGTAGCGCGTATCACGGTCAAGTTTCCAATCAAATGTGAATATGGAAATACTCACATTTTACATTATCCATCTTGGTTCAACTATCGACCGTCTTTTAGACTCAGATTCATGTGCTTTCTGCATGGAATTGGTTGTGCCTAGCTTCTGGGTGCTGGGATTGGAATGGTTAAGATTCTACAAGTGTAGTTGGTAGAAGACAATAGGATATTAAAAACCTTCTTATTTCGAGTCATTTCTCGGCACTAAACGGAAAGGAGAGGGCGAGAAGGAAGTGACGATGAAATTCGGTATGTTTCGCTTGTCGAAGGATGATTAACATTCGAGGTAATTGACGAGGCTTGATGTATGGATTATCTTGAGGTTTTACAACAGGAAAGTTTACGAAATTACGCCTGGAATTTTGGAGAGTTCAAACAGGGCGGTTGAATGGTCGTTTTGTAAGGAGACATTTAGTGAAGCACAAATGGGGGGAAATACTGGTGCTCGACTAATGAGCCTATCTGGTAGTGAAAGAAAATAGTTGTTCGTTAAAAAAAAGCTTTATTCATCAATCTCATCCTCCATTTAAGCTGAATCTTGAATGATGCCAAAATATAGATTCCTTGAATCCTTCCCATTCTCAAAAAGACTTCCAATTTATATCCATCTATCCTACACAATTTTTCATCTTCGTCTGAACCCAAGAAGTCAATAAGTATATCTCGTTCATTTCATTCCATCCAATTTAGTAGCACAGTCATGGGCTCCCTTTCATCAAGTCAATTCAAGATATCCGATCTGTAGTAGCCAATTTATATTCCGGACACCATTCATCCAAGCTCATCATGTGTTGCTGAATGTATCTTGTAGGTTGATGGAGGCCTGTTTGGCTCGAGTATTAGTTTCTATACTTGTTCTCATATCCAAAAGAGAAGAAATAGAGAAAACAAAAAGCGAAAGAAGAAAAGGGGGATCAGTACCTAGAGGATGGGGATGATCAATTGTCTCCACTGCGAATGTTCTTGCAATCTCCATACTCGGTAAATTTATTCCATCCTCAATACCCTCCTCAATCTCTCGATCTTGTAAATCCTTGAACCTAAGACCATCACACATTTATTAGCACCATATAGATTATTTCTCCCAAGTCCAATACCACCAAAACTCACCTAGCGTAAAACCACTGATCCTCCGCCGGATGCGGATTATCACTATACTTCCACTCATCCAACACCCTCAAAATAGTCTTCCTACTCCTCATACTCAAGCCGCCATTATATCCCTGCCCAAACTTCGATTCAATCGGCGCACCAATCAAATGATATTCCATAAAATCATCTACACTCCTCGCAGCATTCGCACACAACATGCTATCCGACTGAAACAGCAGAATGTGTTCGGCGGGCGCCAGATCCTCCCACAGCCAGCGCGTCGTCAGAAACGCAGACACGGAATCCCAGTTGTAGAACCAGGTGCCGGCCGCAAGCGAGCGCACGATGATGCGGCCCGCGTGCTGGTGGCGGAGCAGCGCGGCCGAGGTGGAAAAGGATCCGAAGTTCTCCGCGGATGTGTAGATGATGAGCGGCCAGGTCGGTCCCAGTACGGCGCTGAAATGGAGAATCAGAGGAATGATGTTGCCGGAGCGTCGGGTTTCGATTATCACGGCTACCTTGTTGCTGCTTGTTAGATTTGCGGTGGGGGGCTGGGGCTTTGCTCCGAAATCTTCTGATGAGAGTGTTGATGTGAGATCGTGGTGAGCTACATGAGTTGAGTTATCGGTCCCAAAGCTGACACTCCATGGATTTCCATCATTTCTCGAGTGCTCGATTGCAGTTCGGACAAACAAGATGAAAATCGTGAGATAGATGACTGGAAAGAGCAGTTTTCGAGGTTTGGCCTTGAGGAAGTTTTCTTTGGCCGTGCTGATGTTGTAGTTACCCAACATAGCTATCCCGAAGTATGTAAATGGAGATAAAAAATACAAGCAGCTCCTGAGATTTGTAACAGTATAAATTGAAATTTAGTTCCCCTATTCTAGGGATGATGTGCTTGAAATACGCCATGCCGCATCCAGAGTTTGCTTCTTCTCCAAATCCGGAAATATGTGTATCTGAGACAATTTCATGCGAGGCTTTCAGTAAATATGATAATGATAATGATATACATGGATTCAAACTCCTTACTGTTGTTAGGAATAAGTAACTCTTGTGATGGATCTCTCTTTCTGCGCATCATATTTTCAAAAACATCACACATAAACATTGTCTCGAATAAGAAAGGCTGGCATTTTCCATATGCATTTTCCAAATGTCAAATTTCTTCACTCTTTTCTCTTTCCTTTCCGCACGAACCAGACGAGACTTTCAAAAGCTTCTCTCAGTATGTTTTCCAAACATCAGTTTGGTAATCAACATATTCTTTCGCATCTGGCTTTAATTTTCGTTGTATTTGAAATCCTTCACAACTTTCGTCGTTTTCGTCGATTTCGCAACCCGGTGATGTTTTCCGAGAACAGAGCGTTTACTCACACATTAAGCTACCACCTTCCCGCAAAAAGCTCAATCTTTTTGGAATGCATCATACAGTTGTATTTGCATTCGTTCAACATTTTGTTTCCTCTTTGCAATTATACTTGTGCTCGACGCATTTGTCGATTTCAAGTCACAATGACTTTGTTTCTGGGAACAGGTATTGTATAGCTATCGTGCCGGATTTGTAGAAAATACCAACATGTTTTATAATCTAGAATGCTCTGCTGTAATGATTCTCTCGTGTTCATCAGGAACCTCAAATCCGATTTCCTGAAATCCTGCTTGATCCATCGCCATTTTTGACCCTGCAATCATGGTGACTAGATATCACAATTTCATTATTGCATTTTTGTTGTTTGTTTGGGTGATGTATTATGGAAATTCGATATCGGGAAAAGTACATTTGAATGATGGCAAAGGAATCAATGGTGGGGAAAGGAAGGACAGAGGAAGTTTGAAGTTCCCACCGTCAATGATTGGTGGTGGGAATGAAGGGGGTGTCAAAAGAGTAGGTTGGCGCGGGGGCGGTGGAAGCGTCGGAGCAGGAAATAGAGAATCAGAGGAGAGTAAATTAGGAAGACTGGAAGAAATTGGAATGGGAAGGGGGAGAATTGCACCTGGTGATGCTAGTCCGCATGAGGAGAAAGTATTGAAAGAGGAGAAGGAGAAGAAAAGATTAAGAGAGGAGAAGGAAGCGGACGACAAAAGGATCCAGGAGGAAAAGAAAGAGCAGGAGAGAAAAGCAGAAGCGGAGCAAGGAAGAAAAGAGAACGAAGAAGACGAAGATACGGAGGGAAATGTGAGTGGGGAGGAAGAAATGGAGGTTGAAATGATCGAGGAGGAAGACATCAATCATGAGGATACAAACAACAAAGAAGTGGAAGAAGTAAACGGCGAACACAAGCTCCTCGCTCTCCGTTCGCTTTGCGAAACTACCGTATTTCAACCTGGACTCTACCTCCAGTGCCACTCCTCGTGTGGTCCTAACTCTACATCCATCTGCGGTGGTCTAAACAATGCCCGTAATCGTATACAAACCTGTCTTCGTTTGGCCCTAGACCTCGGTTCCGGAATCATCCTTCCCACAGTGCAATCGCATCGCAACGCCGAGAACCTCGTTGACTACGGCGACACCACTGATAATACTCTATGTCCAGACGTATATTGGGATATTGAGTATCTTCTCCAGGAAATGGGTTCCGCGTGCCCAGAGCTTACAGTCCGACGATGTGGGGATGTTTCTGGAATAGACGAGGATAGAATCATACAGATGAAGAAGAGAGAACACGGAGACGCCAGTCACCACATTGGCACATTCAAAGCCACAGTGAAGGAGCATTTGGAATCTCTTTCCCTCGCATCCATTTCAGCCGACAATCCAGTTGCAGTTGGCTTTGGCGATACGATATATGCATACAATTATACATATGACTCGGAACAAGCGCTACAAAAAGAGCTCTTCCGTACCCTAAAATACAATCGGAAGTTACTCGATATCGGATCGAGGCTTCGATATAGTCCCGAGTTACGTGATGGATATATCGGAATTCACTTCCGGGGTGAAAGCGATTGGCCCCAAAGTTTTGGTTCACGGGAAGATCAAATGAATTTTTTCACACGGGAAATTGAGCTTGCATCTACTGCCCAAGGGGCTGCCGAGGGTATTAAGACCATATATATGAGCTGCGGGGATGACGCAGCCATCTCAGCGTTTCGTGAGCCCCTTTCGGCACTAGGGTATCGGGTGTATGATAAGTGGAATTTGGCATCATCTCTCTCCGACCCGTCGTTGATTTTAGATGAGATGGAATTCGACATCATAGCTATTATCGACTATGCTGTGTTGGTTGAGGCAGCAATTTTCCTCGGGGTGTGGATGTCGACATTTTCCCAAACCATTGCATATGCACGTACGGTGGAGCTCGAGGAGGACTACTGGGAGACATATGTCAATCCAGGAAGTAGAAGGGATGGACTGACGAGATTGTGGGACCAAGCGCCTGCTTTGAAAGGAGACACAACGACTAAGATATTAGTCGTCAACACAGGCGGGTTCAATAATATGGATTCTTACCCGTGAGAGTAGCGAGTAGAGACTTTGATTTGAGATTTGAGGAGTAGATGGCTGAATATGATTTTGTGTAATATAAGAAGAATTAGCTACATTGTTCATGCAGGCAGCCCTTCATGTCATCCGTCTTAAAATTCTCGATCGGAAACGGACCTCCTGCTTTATGTCCGGTACCAAATTGCACCGTCAAACCTTTGTATTGAAGCACCGGAGTCAATGTGTGTTTGCTAATCCATCGAACCAGAAAAAAGAGTGGTAAAAATCAAAATAAATTCAACATTATATTATTATACCATGCTAGCCAATCTACAATTTACCCTCCTCCGATTTTAAGATATATTCCATATAATCCACATATATGCACTTGAGGTATGTTCAGGATATAGCAGACACTCCACGCTAGTGTTAGATGTTGTATCGGAATGGTTAACTTTGGTAATGTATGTAAGCCTGTTTCACCATGATGTTGTAGCTTCATACATCGTTTATGCTTGATCTGTACATATATGAAAGCACCGGAATGCCCTGAAAAGATGGCGGATCAAGAACGGCTGTTGTGACTCTTCCATTCATTCCTGCTGCGACTGACCGTGGCCGTGGACTTCAAGAGGGAACGGATTTCCCAGGAATTGCCGGCTTGGTCACAGGCACAGATAATCACCCCTGTGATCTACAGTGCTCTTGGATAGTAGACCTGTTGTTCCAGGGGAACTCTAGGAAGCCTTTTTACTTCTGAATTTCTTTTGAATATCCTCCTCCGTAAACTTGCGGGTCTTCGTCCTCAGCATAGCTGCCAGCTCCTCTTTGCTCTTCCCTATATTTTCCCCTGTTGGAACGAGACATCCAGCAAGATGTTCATAATCCTTCTGCATCAGTTTGATGAACATCATAATGTAATCGATATTTTGGAAGACGAGAGCTTTGCCGGAATCGTACTTTTGTTTTCCTTTCAGGTAACTGAGTGGTTGATCGCGCCAATGTCGAAGTGGATTGAGATGATGGGCCGTATGCCAACCGTCGTTGAAGCAGTTTCGGTTGCTCTGCAAAACAAGAGATTAGCTATGAATCTAAACAGTGCCATGAATTCAAGAAATGGTCTCTTACCGCCACATCAATCAGAACAATGGATGATCTGTAATCCGAATCGGGATCAATTTCATCAACCAATGCATGCTGACCCCAGTTCCCTACCATCAATCCAATTCGCATTTGCATGAAGGGTATCAACAATACAAAGAGGGTTGGCCAGAAGTTCAATCTAGCCATCACATACATGCCCACGTATGAGCCAATCTCCCAGAAGAGCACCTCGCACGCCAATCTTATTTTATTAGTCCGGAAAAAGTACAATGGAAGCTCAAGCCAGATGAAGAACATAAAGCGACCCCAGTACTTCAGAAAGTCAATTATATCATCCCGTTGATACCGCAAAGTCGAAGAAAGATCGTCTGGTCCATTGCCCTCAACATGATGACATTTGATATGGTGGTAGTAATAAGAATGCAATGTATGGCCCATGAGCGGTTCAAGGAGGTATGGAAACGTTTGGTCGAGCCATGCGTATTTCTTCACCAAAACTCCGTTGTTATGAATATGGTTGTGAAGCATAAGGGTGAAAGGTCCGCAGTAAAGTGCCTGCATGATCCAATGGCAGAAGCCATGTATCAATGAGAACCTGTTGTATAAAATTATAGCGCTCGGGACCGACGTGCAAAGGTAAAGGATGATATGTGTGAGGAAGACAACATCTGTTGGTCGACGTACTACTCCTTTCGCCCATTGTACGTATGGCTCAAGTATGTATTGGTATAAAGGACGAGGGAGGCGTTCAAGATCTTCTTGATCCCAACTTGTAAATACTGTAGGTTGAAATTTTTCGTTGCTCTCATCGTTGAGTGCTTCTAAAATCGAGATTTGCTCGTCGATTTGAGCTTGGCTTTCTTGACTTGCAGGAGTGTCCGAGGGACTGGCTTTGTTACTTTTTTGCACATCTTTTAGTAATAACTCAAGCACTCTTCGATCGGGTTGAGTTAAGTTGGGATTCATGGCTTGGAGATCCATGATGTTGTAGAGAATTGGTTGTTAACCAGAATTATTTGTGATAGAAGGACATGAATGAATATTTGTATTAAAAGGTATCTCTTTGGGACCATAATTTTGCGATTGAACTAGCAGATTCACCTACCTAGTATTTTGAAAATCGCAAATACCCTTAATTCTCTATGAAGACCCACCGTGAGAAGATCAGGGTTCTAAATCATACCTATTATCACCCATACCGCGCAGTTTCTATTATTGCTTCATCTAGACCGGGAGCCCCTTTATATGCGTATATGCACGTGAAGTCGATGTTTTGGTGGAGTTTATGACCGAAAATGGATGAGGAAGGATTGTAGAAGATGTACCTAAACCTGTAAATAATCATAAGATCTATGGCTTGGAAGCTTCCATCCTTATGGTAACAGCTGCTTGCAGGTAAGCTTGATGCTATTTAGATGAATGTAATTGGTTGTCATTTTCCTGGTCAATCACCAATCCATCATGATTAGTAGTATCATCATAAACAACATACTTTGACCGCTCTGTGCCCAGGCAGAGATTTGCAGTGGCAACTTTGTAGAGAATTCTCTAAAGAAGTGGACTCCCATTCCAAAACTCGATTGCAATCTGTTTGGTGCAAAACATAAGAAGAATTGAAACAATAGCTCGAGAATGGATACTGTGGAAAGACTGCCGAGCTATCACAGCTATGGATATCGATATGGATAAGGATAGAAGCTGTGAAACGGACCATGCTTAGTAAGACACACTCGCACACTCGAGGCATACCTCCTGAACAGGGCGAATTTATCCGAAAATCCGGCGGGGCAATCATGTGTTTGGTACTCCTCGAGGTACTCGTAGGGAGGGATCATGGAAATGAAGGAAAAAGGAGAGAAGTTTCCTAAATAAATGTCACCTACTACGAATTATTAATTGATAATACTATTTGCTTTATACCAATTGACAAGCCTGTACGAATCGACCTGCAAGTTCATCTCTTGAGAGATTGTTGGTAAGGGGATATAATCATATTTAATTTAATCATCGTCTTTCTCCTATTTTACAACTTCCTCAAGCAAACCTATGTGTATATCTACATTTATATATATACGCACGGCAATGCTAATGCTGCAAATTGCTCAATCCGCTCCAGCCCATTTATGAGTACATCGCTACGTACAAATAACAATGACGCTAACCATCAATATCGCTCATGTATGGTATCAATGCATTCTTCGTCACTGTCCTTACAATTATTTTCTCTTGTTGTTGCTTATTTCTTGTAATCCTCTGGTCCAACCATCAACTCCGGTCTAACCAACTTATCGAAATCCTCTTCACTCAAAGCCTTCAACTCCATGGCTGATTCCTTCAAGGTCAATCCCTTCTTGTGGGCATTCTTGGCCACTTTGCTGGCCATATCGTAACCAATCTTTGGGTTCAGACATGTGACTAACATGAGACTATTAAGAGTTTTGTTAATACTTGTTATTTTCAGGCTCGAACGAAGGGGAAGATGGAATTAATAAGTGAAATCGGTATACGCACGATTCTTTCAAGATACTTTGAATCTTCTCCTCATTGGCTTGTAGTCCAACCACTAAGTTCTTTTCAAAGCTTCTCATTCCGTCACTCAAGATTCTAATGCTGTGCAACAAATTTCTAATGACCAATGGCTTGAAAACGTTCAATTCAAACTGGCCGTTCATACCACCAATGGTTGTAGCAGTACCGTTTCCAATGACTTGGGCGCAAACCATAGTAATGGCCTCGCATTGGGTTGGGTTGACTTTACCCGGCATGATCGAACTTCCAGGCTCGTTTTCTGGAAGGGCAAGCTCGCCGAGGCCACATCGGGGACCGGATCCAAGATATCGGATATCTTGGGCAATCTTGAAGAGGGATGAGGCGAGGGTGGTGAGGGATCCAGAAGCTTGAACAATTGCATCATGAGCTGCAAGAGCTTCGAATTTGTTAGGTGCAGTGGTGAATTTTGTTCCAGTCATCTTAGTAACCTCTTCTGCGATAGCTTCTGCGAATCCCTTGAAAGTGTTGATACCAGTACCTACAGCAGTTCCTCCTTGCGCTAAGAGTCTAAGGTGGGGTAGGGATGATTCGACACGCTCAATACCATAATCAAGTTGTGCGACATATCCGGAAAACTCCTGGGCGAGGGTAAGAGGAGTTGCATCCTGCAAATGAGTTCGTCCAATCTTAATAATATTCTTTGCCTCAAATTCATCCACTTTAGCTTGGAGAGCATCTCGTAATGACTTAGTCGCAGGAAGGAGCTCATTCTCGATTTCGAGGACTGCAGCAATGTGCATAACAGTAGGGAAAGTATCGTTTGAAGAAGCTGACATGTTAACGTGATCGTTAGGGTGAACTGGTTTCTTGCTTCCCATGGTTCCGCCCAAAATCTCAATAGCCCGGTTCGAGATAACCTCATTAGCATTCATATTTGACTGGGTTCCAGAGCCGGTTTGCCAGACGACAAGAGGGAAATGATCGAGCAACTTAAGATCCGCGACTTCCTTGGCAGCTTCTTGAATAGCCTTTCCGAGCTTTGGGTCTGTCGAGATTTCGTCAGCTCATGTCCTAACGTGTCTCTCTTTTCATGTAGGCGTACCTAGACCAAATTTCATGTTGACAGTTGCAGCCGCGCCCTTCAAAATACCAAAAGCCTTGATAATTGGAGGAGGCATGCGATCTTGAGGCTGATTTATCTTGAAGTTCTCCAACGAACGCTCAGTCTGCGCTCCCCAATATTTGTCCGAGGGGACCTCAACGTTTCCAAAGGCATCGGATTCGGTTCTTGTTTGTGACATATTGTATGCAGTTGCGTGGAAATTTCTTTGCAGACGAGGAAACGAAGATTGCAAGCTCTTAAGCTTATATGATGAAGGAGAACAATTGAGGACCCGAGTGGCAGATTTGCTCGTGATGTTGACGGCATTCGCGGGGCAGGTGGAGGTGGTGAATGTACGAGCTATTGCCCGAGGCAACGGAGCTCGAAGTGTGGATGTCCGGAGCATTGTGAATGTTCAAAAAAACTACAAAATCTTACAAAATTGCAAAATCGTTCAATTTCACTCAATTGAAATCTTGGGGATACCCGTACTTAAATCAATTGCAGTCAAGAATTGCTAAGAGTCAGTAGTGGGCACGGAGGGTGGATATCATAGCAAGTCAAAAAATTATGGACTCCAAAAGTTTCACCCGCCATAAAAATCGTCTTGGCGGGAACTTTCGGCATCGGGACATTCCGGTAATGCCGCTGATAATTCTTACGTAATAATCATTTGCTCGAGTACTTGAACAAAATGAAGGACAAGTACTGTAGCGAGGACAACGATACAGCGCCCAAGTTCCTAAAGTTAGGAATGCTACGGCACAATACTGAGATCCAAGTCTTCTGATTTCCATATTGTTGTTCGTTATTCGCTTTAATCTCTTTTGTATTTCAGATAGCAAAGTGCTTGAGGCTTGAGCACAATGAACCTCGATACTCTTTCTTCACCACCAACCATTCTCACCAGCTAAGCATTCAACGTGCACATAACACCTTCAAGATTCACCTCTCTCATACTCAAATAAGACACTGCAATCCTATTTCTCACATCAAAGATTTTCTCTTTCTCATATTCCATCTTTCTCCATCTGGAGATACAAGAATCAATAGCAGTTTTAGTGGTTGCCGCAACCTACGGACGAATTCTCTAAAAGTCTGGTTCTGATCACATCTCCCCTGGTCGTCTTCTTATTAGGAGATGCGCAGTATCGTACGCCTAGCTTAGTATTGTCAAATTCCCATTTTAAGTCTCAATATATCATTTTGTTCTATCGGGAAACCCTGAATTTCTGCCAATTTTTAAAACAATCCTCTAGGCTGCCCAAAGGAATGCCCTCAAAAGCTTTACTTCGGTGTATCAGTCTTTTTCACTCCACTCTGGATACTTGCTGATTAATACACATGGCACTCCATGGTAGTGTCCTGAATACATCGCGTAAACATTCAATAGTGTTGATCACGAAGGTGTTGTTTTGAGACCTGAAATCAGGGTGTATGGACGGAAAAGTATACCTAGAAGATGAACAAACAGTGAACCGAAAAACAAAAATCTCAAAGGTACATAAATCCATGTCATCCACTCAAGACCAGTTGAATGACGGCAATCCAAGTCCTTACTATCAAACGAAGACACAACTTCCGAGGTTTTGATCGTGCAAGATAACAGATTGTAAGGATAGATATGGCTGTGGAATCAGCTTCACCACCAAGACGTCAAACGTTATTGATTGGACACAGGTATTGTATCCAACGCATTTTGCATTGATAGCTGTAGGATTAGGAGATCTGCGTGGATATCAGTGAGTATTCTCGAAGCAGTTGCCTTCGTAACGGACTCATATTTCATACGAATTCTACAAATTGTTTTGAGAAATTGAGTCGAATCGGTCTAGTACATTGGTTGAGTCACACCTGTGAAAAGAATACACTGTAAGGTTGTGACAAACGTCATGGGTTACACGAGACTAGGCCACAAATTTCCACTGAGCCCATTACTTACCTGTGATATGTTTACATCTCAGCAGCACCCTCATTCACAGCAACTACCATCGCTCGACTCGTGCATAACGAAAGGTGAATTAAAAAATGGCAAAGCTCGATGATCTGCCACAAGAGTTAAAGGAGCTGATTCTCTGCTGCGCTCCTGACATTAACACCCTCAACTGTCTCGCACATTCATCTCCACTATTTCACAATGCCTATCGTAGCAGGCGTGAGAAAATATTCGCGACTGTTATTGCAACTGAACTCACTCCGGCCATTCTCCATGAAGCTCGATGTGTAGTACGAGCCTCCTTTGTTGAGCGTGGGCCATCATGGCTCAGCGACGTGGAGCAGCTCCTGCAAGAGTATGATAAGGGAAAAACCGAGACATTTTTCTTGGATATTACACCCACGGAACTCATATATATATCGAGATTTCTGCCTGCTCTCCGCGATGTATCTATGGCTTTTTTTCGATCGACGCTATCACATCATCCGCTTACTGGAGACAAAATGAATCCGCCCTTACCTACTCAAGCTGAGATGTACAGAATTCAGCGTAGCATTTTGAGAATGGAAACGTTTGGTATACTTTTCTCTGAAAGGGAATGCCGTCCTTCTTATCGTCCAAGCTGGTCATCTCCCCTTGAAGCACTCAACAACCTCTTCTTCTCTAGGTTTGAGCTTTGGGAGGTAGAGGAAATTAAGTGCATGCGTGATTTCTTTTACAGGCAATACAATACGATATTCAGAGACTGTTCAGCCGAACTTCGTAAGCTGTTTGTCTGGCAAGAATACCACGACCTAGATCCAAATGACAGTATGGAGAAGGCTGCAGCAAGGACCAAAGATAAGAGTAAGTCTCGTTTTCCATGAGAATTCAAAAGCTAATCAAACAAACTTAGCCTACAGTCAATACCGAGAGATGACCGAAAAATTGTTGAGTTTTGGCTTCGGGTTCCTTCACGAGGTGATGAACGAAAACTCGGAGTATGATCAAGTCCTTCTGTTAGAAGAGGCTGCCGAGTATGGGGTTTTTCGCTCCCCCGTCGACTTCCTCTCGGATACCCTGGACGGATTCTTTCACTCGCGTGACATGCGAATCATGCAGGATATCGAGTTTCGAAATACTGTACTAGAGTCACAACCTATAGGGAATGAGATACCAAATCAGGCATGGCTTTGGTCTATTCAACAATGGGATCCCGCCTTAGGTGGAGAGACTTATGTTTCCCGTCGCGACAGAAGAGATTGTTTAAGGTCGTGGGGTTATGTAATGTGGGACAGCTCAAGGTTGGAGTCACTAGGATTCATGAACTGCAAGATTCAGGATATGCAGCCACACGGGCCAAAAGCTATTCAAGGGCCATTATTGACAGATCGTCCGAAGACGAATGATGGCTGATATTTGAGCTGAATGTGAATATATCAAGGCGAAAGCTTCTGTATGCAAAGCCTCGAATACTTTGTTGGTTACGTGGATGTTCATTCATTCCAGCGTTAGAGAATGAGAAGAGAGCTATGAAATTTAAAGATTTTCCATTGAGATATCAACACTGTTTAACTATACTCAAGGGTAATAGTTGAGAGTTTATACCATTCGCTATAAAGTCAATCAACAATAGAATGGCGAGATAAGAGCTTTCATCATGGTGCGATATTCAAAAGAGACGAGGATTTTTTTTTTCCCAATGAAATTCCCCATGGCCTGATCGATAAACTTCTTCAAACCAAGATAGTAGTTGCCCTAGTCAACAAACTCTCCAACAAGCCCCTCGAATGCCACCTCCTTGCTCAAGCTATCCTGTTCATCAAAAGATCTGCCTCAACATTTTTTAACCCCATAGACAATAAAATTCTGCATTCCTTCCCACAAGCGGCCCAGAAGTTCGACATCAAATGGTTCAATGCCGGATCGCAGCCCAAAATAGGGAGATCGAAATGTTACAGCATGGCTGTTGTGACAAAGGTAGATTAGAACGAGCCAAGGACAATTCACGGTGTTAAAATCAGCCCATGATAAAGTTGAGAGATGAGACGAGGAGTAAAAGCGCTTTGCCTCAACTCAAAGGGAAAAAGAGGTGAATGCTTGATATGGCTTGACAGAAACACAAAATGAAGTATTCGTAGGCTGTCAAGGTTGTTGATGGGCTTGCACAGTACGATTTCTTAGCACGACACATCGTTCCAATAAACAAGTGAAGATTTCGATGATTTTAAGTGAAGAATTCTGGACGTGATCACAAACTTCCAGGTGCTAATTGCATAATGTCTGCCCTGGACAATAAATGCAAATCAGGCCAGAGGCTTTCGTACTCTGATAGGTCCAACCACATTTGCTAATCCGGCCCCAAGATCTCCTTCAAGCACAGCACCTTTCTGTAAGATTTCAACGTAATTGTTCTCTCGCATCATGGACAGAATTGATCGAATATCTGGCATGGCTTCGCGCCAGCAAGAATAACCCAATGATTGAAGCTCAGGATGAGTAAGTGCTCGAGCGACTTCAGAAGGACAGAAAGTTTTGGGTGGTTGGCGTGATGCTAGAAAGTGGTTTATATGAAACTCGATTGTTGAAATAGAATCATAATGTGTAGCGTCATCCATCGAAAAAGTAAAATTGTATCTAGATTGATTATTGTCTATCAAAGTATTCGGCATCAATGATCTCGACCTTTCAAGGTTGATAAGTCTTGGCGCAATTAGCCGAGGCCAAATCTGAAACAATATTCTACAAACGACACGAAGAGATTATTCTTAACATGATTGATAACGATAAATGAGATTATTTGCTGTAGTATGAATGAATTTTTACACTCTATCGTTTAGCGCCTTTCTTCATTCAAGTACTATGAATAAGTGGCCTACCTGGCCAGTTCATGGGTATCATCGTGTACAGAGTTCCCCTATACCCAACCGTGCCCAAAGCGCCCTTCGTCTCTACCCTTTTATGATCATTTTATACAGTATTCTGGTACATAAACACACCCAATATCCGTTGCGCCAATGCTACACCACTGCCACCAAGTGAGTTAATAACGCCTTTGAAACCCCCAATGCAAACTCCATACCCAGCCGCAGGTAACATTACGCATTAAGCTCCAATTGCTAGACATGAATCTAGTACCATATCCAATGCAGCTCGATCTTGATATTCGGCCCCTTCCCATCCCCAATCTTCGATATCACTCAGCGGTTCGTCTATCGCGTGCCCGTTGACGCCATTAGTTAATCCGTTGACCTCGAGACCACCCATCTCGATGTCGCCATCTTCATCCTCAGTAATGATTCTTCCTTGAGGCCCAAGCCGTGTGAATGCGTTCCAATCTTCTAGCTCGCCTTCTTGGTATCCGAACATAATTTGCTGTACAACGACTGGCATTTGTCCTAAACCACAATCGGAAATTTCAAGTGCGGTTCGTACATCAGCCATACCTAGGGGACCTCGTTCACTTGCTGCGCGGGCCTCGGTGGGTAATAAGCCGTTTTTGTCTCGAAGGACTTCGTTGCGCAACGAGGACTCTTCCTCTCTTTCTAGCTGCCTGCGATACTTATGCGTTTGCACCCAGGAGGAACCACCGCCAGTTCCAGCACTGCCAGTAGACCCAGGTCCATTGCTTCTCGTTTTGCTGAATATCGATGATAAGACCTCTTTGATAAAGGTTTCTGTTGCCACAGACATGAATTGAGCTGCATCTTGGACATGGCCATTAACTAATCCTGTTTCGTAGCATATGGGAAGCATTCGAGATTCGATAGTTGTCATGTCAGGAAATTCTCCTGATTCCGAGGCTAGAGGTAAAGCATATCTTTTTCGAATTTCCAGATCCCAATCTTGAATAACATGTAAGTACTATCAAAATTGCCAGGTTCGGTGGTTATGCGTAACTTACTAGTTTTATTCAGACCACCAGCACTAGCGGGTACAATCTCGGGCTGTCGTGCAGGCTTCGGTCGGCGATGCTCGGTTAGCATTGTCGCAAATGCATCGAACGGGTCGAACTACAAATCAATTTAGCACAAATTCATAATAACTCCATATAAGCAAAATAAATCTCACATCGTTCTGAGCAAGATCCTTCAATCTTCTTCTATCACGACTAGGTAGTTGCATAACTTCTGTCTTAAGTCTTTGTTCCGCTGCATCGCCGCTGACCGGCTTGCTCCCAGCTCCTGTTGTAGGCTTATCATTTGCACTGACCCAGCTTGCCACGCCCTGGTCAGGCATTTCACGAGTTGTGTTCGCATAAATGGCAGATATCAGTTGATTGTGAAGATGCTCGATTTCGCCGGTATTTGTTATAAGAAAATGATCAATTCGGGACGAAAGTTCAACTTGGTTCATTTGCCCTGAAACAAAGGATTAACATAATGCCAACGCGCGTGATTCTCGCCCCTCATAAGAGACGATACCTTTCAACACATACCCATGAGGAACAAGCCAATTGAATCTTTGTATATCCCAAAATTCTCGCCAATGGCAGACTTGACTGCCGTATACAACGGTTCAAGGTCGATGCGCGGCGGTACATGATTGAATTTTGCAGATTTTTGTACCGGTGTTGTCGCAGTAAGTGACTTGTTAGGTAGAACAGGAGTTGGACTCTTGTTTGTCACACTAGAGCGACTCAAGGCCGCTGGATCAATGTCGGGCATGATGACTATAGGAGCGATTCAGGCTCGCGCGACCACGCTCTCAAGGCGCGAAAACCTTCAATTTTCTATCGCCCATAAATAGAGCAGTAGCGGAAGAATTTGATCACACAAATTCAAAATAAAAATTGTTGATTTGATAGCGTGGTTGATGATCGAATGATGGTCGACTTGGGGCATAACATAGAGGTGACGTTGGGAGAGTCAGTTGGCCTTGTAGCCTTATGTAAGAAATCTGGAGTTCTAGGGTAACCTACGAGCCTTCCTCCCTTGTACTGTCACTAAACCAAGCCAAACCCCTCAAAATTGAAGTAAATAAATCATCGCGTATAATCCTTATCAACGCGTCCACTCTTTTGATCAATTCTCATGAAGGTTAACGAATATATGTTTCTCTGACGGTTAAGATAAAGTCGCAGATATTCAATTATCGCAACGATGCAATTATGTCCTCACGAAGTACTCGTATCTCCACTGCTATTGATAGCTTAGTGCGCCGATTTCAAGTAGATATTCCTGGAGAAGATCCTGCAGACGCAGAAGAAAGAGAAAGCAATGCTACCGACTTTGTACGGGAAATTCTGGGAAGGTATTGACTTTGGAAACTGTGCGCAGTATTATGGAATGCTGATTTTGTAATTCATGTAGCTCAAAAGCAACTGCTGTTGTCGCAGATGTAAATCAAGCTTCGGATTTGATAAAGAAACGATTAATACAAACAAACCCAAGTCCTAATGAAGCTTTAAGATTTACAAACCTATACAGCCGGCTCCTCTCCATACCGGTCATTACACAAAAATGGGCAGTGCTTTACTTTCTGTATCAACTAGGCGACCAAGAGCAACTCAGACCTTCTGGACTGACGAGCCCTTTTATGAGTCCAGTAAATAAGAAGAAACCTAAGAGACCTGCCGAGGACCAAGATACTGCCAGCGCTGCTCCTCTTCGAGATATCCGTCGAAACATTCAGACAGATGGGAATTTTGACTCTCAAAGCCAAACATCGCGCGAAGAGAGGGAATTCGACGATGCTTTTGCGCCTTCTGGATTGAGGAAGTTACCGGAACGAGAAGGTGGCCAGCGAGATAGAAAGGAGGAAGAACAGGTATTTGCGAAGACACCAGGTAGCCAGCGGGAGGGCGTCGCATTGAAGACGGCTCTACTAGCAGAAAATTATGTCGAAATTGATCCCCCGGAAACCGCACTACTTAGGGACTTGCCATTCACATTACAAGGCCTATCGTCCTCGAATTTACCATTTGATGCCCAATCAAGCCTCAGACTACCCGATACTTTACCTGTACCAATAATCTCCATTCTCCATACATTAGCTGAGCCATCGCTATTATACAGAAGTTTATCTAGGTTTGTGCAGACAAGCGACGGCGGCCTCCTAGGACAGAGTTTACGAGCCGCTATTGCAGGAGAGCTTAGGTCATATCTTGGACTAGTAGCAACGCTGGAAGGTCAAATCCGACGTGCACTTTCATCGTTAGACGAGAATGAGCCAAGAGGAGGTGTTGGAAAGGCAGGGGTTACTCTTAAAAGATGCGTGGTGTGGACCCGAGAAGCGACGATGGGCTTGAGGTTGATGAGTCTGATTAGTGAGGAATCAAAAAGCAAAAAGGGTGGCCAGCTCATCACGTTGATCCATGGATTTTCGTCATCGCATGGGGATCCAATGGTAGGAGCTTTCGCCGAACGATTGTTGATTCATGTCACTCGGCCGTTTTATGACATGCTTCGACATTGGATATATGATGGAGAATTATCCGATCCATACCATGAATTTTTCGTTTCGGAACAGGATCCCAATGCGATTCAGGAGGCCCAAGATGGCAGAAGTAGAGGAGGTGCTAGCAGTGTATGGGAGGACAAATACAAACTTAATGAAGATATGGTACCAAGTATCATCACCCAGGACTTTGCTCAAAAGGTCTTCCTAATTGGTAAATCCCTGAACTTTATCCGTTATGGTTGCGGGGATTCTCAATGGGTGGAAGAGTACTCAAAAGACGCTTCGAAAGAACTACGGTACGGTGATACTGCGACTTTAGAGACATGGATCGATGAGGCTTATAAGACGACTATGGCCCGACTGATCCACTTGATGTCAGAGAAGTTCCATCTGTTCGAACATCTCAAGGCTCTTAAAAATTATATCCTCCTAGGGCAAGGAGATTTCATCGCTCTACTCATGGAATCTCTTGCATCAAATCTTGATCGTCCGGCAGGCGCTCAATATCGTCATACTCTCACCGCTCAACTTGAGCACGCCATTCGTGGCTCCAATGCGCAATACGATTCGCCCGAGGTTCTCCGCCGTCTCGACGCCCGTATGTTACAACTTTCACACGGTGATATAGGTTGGGATTGTTTCACCCTTGAATACAAAATTGATGCTCCTGTCGATGTCGTTGTAACGGAATGGGGTAATCGACAATACCTCAAAGTATTCAACTTCTTATGGCGCATCAAGCGTGTTGAGTTTGCCTTGTCGACTACCTGGCGTAAATGCATGACTGGCGCCCGTGGCGTCTTACTTGGATCTCCTGATCCCGCCTTTCATCAATCATGGAAACAAACTCGCGGTGTCCTTGCAGAGATGATTCATTTTATCGCACAACTACAATACTATATCCTCTTTGAAGTTATCGAGTCTTCTTGGGATGAGCTCCAATCCGCTATCCACAAAGATGGTTGCACACTTGACGATCTTATCAAAGCGCATACTAAATATCTCAACGCCATCACACACAAAGGTCTGCTAGGCGCCAAGAAGAAACATTCAAATGATCTTGATGATAATACGTTTATGGTTCAATTGGGCGAAATTCTTAGATTAATGCTCTCATACCGCGACGCAGTTGACGGTCTTTATTCCTTCAGCGTAACCGAATACTCAAAACGTCAAAACGCCAATTCTCCTACCATCCCGCGCCCAAGTACATCTACCTCCTCTCGACCCGGAACTCGCTTCGATGATTATCCTTCATCTAAATCTCCATTCGAGAACCCTAATCCTGCACTTCTAAATCTCAATCTTTCAAATATTCAAGGCGAAGAAGAAGAATTCCCCTTACTAGCAGAGAGATTGAGTGGGTTGGGAACGCAATTTAAAACGAGGATTTCGCTATTGCTCGGCGATTTGGCATATCAGCCAGACACAGACATGCGGTTCTTGGGTGTGGTCATGAATTTTAATGATGTATATACGGGAGTTAGGCGGAAGAGTGCCCGAGAAAGGGAGCGAGAAAGAGACAAGGGGAAGGGCAAAGCTAGAGAAGGGAGATCTGGCGAGTCGAGTGCCAGGGAAAGATAATTGTGTTGTGTTCAGTACTCGGTATTGGAAGAATGAGTAGAGATGCGTAGAGAGGAGGGGCGTATTGTATTTCCATGGACTCTTTTCGCGTAGCATGGTATGACTGACATATTAGGACGGCTCGATAAGGATACCAATGAATGATGGATGGGTGGAATGCAGATTGGCTGCTTGTGGCGTTGGTCTGTTGATATAGGATGATGAATATAAAATTCCTTTTTACACTTGTCTGATTTTTGTTTTTCACTTCCCATCCCCTACTCTCAATGTGCATGCGTGTACTTCATCATAGGTACCTAAATTGTGGCTCTGGTTTTGTCCACCTTATCTTTCTCCCACATCCTCTCATCCCCTTCCCCTCCCCTCCCCAGTACCCAAACCTCCCAACGACACCAAAAAACCCATCCCACCAAGCGCCCATCCATCCAGATTGCCCTATGTACCTAGTGAACGAGAGCTTTCCAGCGTTAAAATATCCATCCTCTGATCCATTTCATGTATGTATTCCTAGACTTGCTCACTTGTTACACATACATTATTCACGAATAAGTGCTGTGTATAAATTTGATATCATATTCATATTCATTTGCATTTTCATTTGTCCGTGCCTTCTTGCCTCTACCCCTCCACCTATTTCCTTCCCAAACCCCTAATTTTGATATATTCTCCAAATCTCCATGCCTTCTCAATTCATCCTATCCTACCAAACCCGAACAGGGCTCATCTGTTCCCGTTCCATCATCCTTTCCCAACCAATGCCTTTTGAATTCCCCATTATCCCGTCCACTGCTCTCTACCCATCATCTTTCCCTTTACGTATGTTAACAGAGCACAATTGCCCAAATAAAAACGCCATGCCTGCTATATACCCATAAAAGCCTTGATATAAGACCCTTGAGATACCAGAGTCTAAATCCAACGCAGAACATGAGTGCAATAATCAAGAATGCAAGAAAATGCAAAAGGTATATGAAATCAAGCAGCCACCAGATATATCCTATCTCAATCGTACAAAAAATACAACACATTATGTTTTCTCTCTTTCCTGCTCGCGCCACCCTATCGCCGCCTATACTCGTCTCGAGCTTAGATTGACTTATCAGTGCCTTCTCCTTCTGGAACTCGGGGCCCCTAAGTCAATGTTTTTCATTTCTTCTAACAGCGCCCACGCATCCCCACCTCCACCTCCTCTCCCTGCGCCACTACTAGCCGGAGCCGGTAATGCCATTGGAATTTTCGCTGGTACGACTGGCCCAACTGCCCCTCTATATCCACCTCCAGGGCTACTTCCATACTGATAACCATTTGACTGATAACTGTCATGAGAATATTCAGCCGTTGAGGGTCTCTGCATTGACGTTCTACTAGATGCGTAAGCTGGTTCTTTGTAGATCGGTACATTTGGGGATGAATGGTATGCAGGTTGTGCCGACATGCGGTTTGACTTCTTCTGGAGTTTTCTATGAGCGGTAGCTGGAGGGTTATCAGGAATGCCGCCGCTGAAGTAAATTGGTGAAGAGACGGCCATTGACTGAGGCCTTCCTGCTTGACGTAATTGCTTACGACCATTTGATGGCATTGGATGTTCTGCTGGTGGAGGTCGATAATTGCGATCTGGCATTTGTGAAGCGTATTTCGGTCCCTTTTGTTCAAGGAGTGGCGCATAATTAGATTCAGGAATGTGATCACTTGGATCAATTTCCCTACCATCATAAGTAATGATTTTGGCATCGGGATCATCTTTAGGATCATAAGCAGCACTTAGAGACGTTGCAGATTTCGATCCTGTCAGACTTGGATTGAAAACATCATATGAATCTGGCCCGAATGCAATACCTGATAATCTTCGAGGCTCCGGAGCAGGACTGACCGGTTTTCGCATGACTGCTGGGTTAGGAGAGGTACCTCTTCTATTCATAGGATTAGGTGAAGCACCCCTTCTGTCCATAGGTGGATTGGGAGATGCACCCCTTCTGTCCATTGGATTAGGAGATACGCCTCTTCGATCCATAGGGTTAGGCGAATTTCCTCGTCTATCCATTGCAGGATTAGGCGACGAGCCCCTAGGTTTTACCGGCACCATAGCCGTAGACGCAGCATATCGACTTTGGCGATCGTCATATGCTGCTTGTGGTGAGTATGGGACAACAGCCGAATTATCATGATAGGGAAGGGGTATTGGCTGTTGAATCTGTTGTGGCTGATGCCTTGGAATCTCCTGGTATCTTCCTCGCTGCGAAGATGCAGGGTTTTGACTATAACTTGCTCGTTTTTCGTGATAAATCCGATCCGAGATTTCCTTTGCAATGATTGGATCCATTCCCGGTACCAAAGTCGGTGGCATCTCAGGCAAACCATAGTCTCCATTAGTATTCTGCACACCTAGGGACTGGCTTCTGTCTTGGCGGGATGATGGGAGTTGGCCATAAGAGTTTCTTGAGGTTACAGAAGCGCCATCTCTGACAGAAGACATAGAACTAGATGTCGGATAGCCACCTGAGCTATTCGAATATTGATGACTCGGGGCAGTTGTTGCAATACTATTGCGACTAGGGCGATGCCGTAAATTTAATGGTGCCGGTACTTGGTCATACATCCCTTCAGCTGGGTGTTGCAAAGCACCCGGTGCACTACCTCTATGCGGTATAGCAGTTTGATAACTGTTCGGTCCCGGTCCTGGAGCTGGTGTGGGTGGGGCATCCTCGACAGTTGGCTGCATGTCATCATAACTGGCATTATACCTCAAATCTCTCGAATCATAAGAGTTCTTTCGGAGTGGGTAAGGGTTTCCATTTCCCGACCTTCGGAATTGATCATCGTTCTTTGGTGGGCTATAGGCCTGGTATGCTGAAGTGGGTTGTGTATGGGCAGGCAATGAGTGGCGGTGCATATCATCCATGGAAGCGTTGTATAGATTGGAATTTCCTCGACTGACTGGACGGCCATGAACAGCCTTAGGTTGCGCGAGAGTTGGCACCGAGCTCACGTGCCTGCTTGCATGAGCCGGGGGAGGTGGCGGAGGACCAGGGCTCATCGGAAGTTCATATGGACCTGGCTGCTGAGGTTCATATGTTAGCATACGAGAGCCTCCATATCGATCCGCTTCATGGGCCGCATATTGATTCATATCATGACCGTTTTCATAATCATTTCTCAACATTGGATCGTGAACCTCATATCTATCGTTATTCCGCATTGATTGGGAACTTGGTGGTGCTGCAACCATCATGTCTTGGGGTGCTCCGTATGGGGTCCCCCCTGGACTAATATCATATCCTTGGGGTTGGTTATATCGAGTTGAAGGTGCGTTGTATTCCACTCTTTGTACAGGCGATTGATCCTGAGCGAATCCGTTCTGATATCCACGCGGTGGCGTTTGCGCGTGCTCCTGTCCAATAACAGGAGAATGATAACCACGCTGCGCTTGCATTGGATCAGGCATGACAGCAGAACTTTGATATCCACGAGGCGAAGGTTGATCCTGAATTACTGGTGGATTGGCATATCCTCGAGGGACATGATCTGGCATACCATTCGGAGACATCTTATATCCTTGCGGCAGTGTCTGAATATGATCTGGTATTCCAGTCGGTGGGTTTTGGTAGCCTCGAGGTGGGGTTTGGACATGATCTGGTATCGCAGAAGGAGAGTCTCTATACCCACGAGTAGGGGTCATTTGCACATGATCTACTGTAGATGGGGCCTGATATCCTCGTGGAGGAGTATGAACAAGTTCCGCAGGATGTGGTACCGTAGCAGGGATCGGGGCTGGCGCTGGTGCTGCCACAGGAGGTTGCGCAGGAGCTCCAGTAATTGGATCGGTTGGTAGAGGCCGCCTCTTAACAATTGGTTTCACCCCTAGTTGTCTTGGCCCACCAACTCCTTCTCTCAAACTTCCACTTCCACTTCCGCTTCCACCCACACTTCCGAAATCCGTTATCGATTGCACAGATGTAGATGGAGTAATTGTCGATGAATTTTGTTTGGGTTCCTTCTTCTCTGGTTTCTCTGGTTTGGGTCTTTTATCATAATATGTGATCTCGACCCTAATCTCTCCCGCATATTTCCCCTTGAAGTTTAAGTTATGCCATATATCACTTTGTCCCCCTCCTGCAACAATGACATCTTGTAAGTTTACCCAGGTCTCTCCTATCAAATCTGTTCTCTTGTCGTCATTGAATACCGAGACTTTCAATTGATAGTAATCCGGCGAATCGTGCACAGTAAATCGTAGCTCTTGATCCCTAGATAGCCTCGTCAGTAATGAAGTAGACATAAGCTCCTCATTGAGCACTTACCATCGAGGGGTTTGTCCACCTCTCTTATCTGTCTCCGTTTTTTTTGCTTCCTTTCCCAGACGAGCTGCACAATAAGGATCTTGTTTTCCAATTGTCTTTCTGTTTGGTAAATTCTTGGCTCGATCAACGATAACAACCAGAGTACCAATTACTGGACCATCAACCGTCATATCCGAGAAGATTCCAGCGGTATGCATGCCCGCCATTTTGAGTTTCGTCGCCATGATGAAGAAAGAGAGTAAGGTATTATTAATGTTTAAAAGAGAGTGAGACTATATTATAATTCAATAATGATTTATTATATGATAATTCTCGAGGTCGAGGTCGTGGTTGAGGTTGTGTTCTCCTAGATGTAAAGTTGATCTCGGTCTCGAGTGTGTATAATAACTTCCAAGTTCTTTCTTTCGTTCTATCTTTCTTTCTTCCCTCACCAGCTCTCGCTGAGCATTGTATTTGGGAAATCCTCAACTGATATTCCAAAGTCGAACGCCGAGTAGGTACGAAATCGCGTTAGAACCCTCGCATCTCAGACCGTTCCATGCAGCATAAATCATAAAAGGGCTGACACTCCAGAAATATTAAAGAATTGATTTGAGAGAAGAGAAATCGGATCCGTTTTGATTGCAATGAAGCGGGTCTAGGGTGGATTAATTCGAAAGTTGTTCAAAATGTTACCTCTCATCTGTGTGCCAGGCGTGAGAAAGTGGTAAAGGGAGTGGCTGAAATCGTGGAGAAAGAATGGTGAAGGCTGGTGTTATCCTTGCAATGGATACCCTCGTCACTTTGTGTACCAAGGGATTGATTTTTTGAAGAAAGAAAGAAAGAAAGAAATTTGAATTTAGTCATTGAGTCGAATTGAATACAGGTGATGCAGGTGTATTGAATTACGCGTTTTGAATGTATTCAATTGGATGTGTGTATGTGTATGTGTATGTGTATGTGTATGTGTATGTGTATGTGTATGTGTAT
>PQXH01000216.1:0-67790 GCA_004786125.1 Botrytis tulipae
TCCATCCATCCATCCATCCATCCATCCATCCATCCATCCATCCATCCATCCATCCCTACAAATCGCAAATCGCAAATCGCAAATTCCAAATCCAAATTCGTCGAAGCGAATTATAAATAAGAAAAGGGATCCACGCAGATATTGATAGACATATTTAATATCCCACAAGTGTATTTATTTGCTTGTTTGCTTATTCTATTTCTACATTGATTGATTGATCAATGAATTGAGAGTGTTTCTTTATCCTCTTCCTCTGCCTTTTCTTCATCTTCTTCCTCTTCTCCCTCTTCTTCCTCCTCTCCCTCTTCTTCCTCCTCTCTCTCTTCTTCCTCCTCTCTCTCTTCTTCCTCCTCTCCCTTCTTCCCATAGATCTCTCCATCTATCAGGCATTCTACAACTATCAAAAAGACACTTCAGAAGAGATTTCTCACTTCTCATTTTCCATTTTTCCATCTCCCATTTACTTTTCACTATTCGACTATCATCCTTCCTTCCTCCCCTCTTCTCTTCCCAGGACCCTAGTAACCTATCGAAAAAGCAACACAAAGAACGCCGCATATGCACACACATTTAAAGGCCTTTTAAATCATCACATCATCCATCAATATCATACAGAAAAACACCCCAACTTACATCGAGAAGAGATCCTATTCTCCACCCGATACATGCGATAAAATGTACTTTCTTTTCCTCTTTTATTACTCTTTTTACCAACTTCCCAATTTCCACCCATGAATCCGATCTTGAATATCATCCCAGCTGAAATTTTTGTATACTCTTCCTTCTTCTTCGCCTTCTTGTAAGACCACGGTTGGGCTACCACTTCCTTCTCCTGCATTTTTCACCAGACCTCCAAAGACTTGTGTAGCTACTCTTCTAAGATCTTTGACGGTCAATTCTTCGATTTTCTTGCACATTTCTCTGACTCCAACCTTTCTTCCATGTACTTGTACTTGTCTTCCCAAATCTTCTAATTCTACCATCCTCGATTCCAAGTTCATCAATAAACTTGATCTCAGCTGATTCTTCGCACGATTAACTTCTGCAGTTTGTAATGCACTGAATCCCGAATCGAGAGTGAGACTTTGAAGTTCACGGCACATGACATCAAGCATATTCTTAACGTAGCCTGGGGAACATGAGGATGAGATTCCAAAAAGCCCAGAGTCGGTGTAAGAGTGGTTGAAAGCCATGCATGATTCGACCCAACCGTGTTGATTTAAAACGTTGGTATAAAGACGAGAATACATGCCTTTGCCAGGGCCACCAGCAGAGAAGGACCCGCCACCGCCAAGAAGAGTTTGGAGAGTAGCGAGGGCGTAGATGTCGGGGGAAGAAATGGGAAGAGCTTCGAATGCGATATGGATATGGCTTAGTGCGGGAAGGGCAGGGTTCACAGGCGGTGGAAGAGTTGGGAGGGCAAGGAATCCACCTGTATAGCGTGAAGGTTCGTTAAGGTTAAGGGGGTTTAGGAAACCATTCTGAACCGAGGCATTTTTGGGTGCGGAAGTGGAGATGTTCTTGAAAAATGGCATGCGTGATATTAAGGTGGATGGCTTTTGTGTTGGTGAAGGTGGTGTTGATGAGGAAGATGATGATATAGAGCTGTCGCTGCTAGTCTCTCCTGATAACGAATCAAGAGACGTTTCCGATCCTGTTTGTGATAAAATGGAAGCTGATTTTGGCATATCTCCAAAATGTTGTTCGGCGAGTTTGACTGCTTCTTCATGTTGTACCCCCGCAAATGCTACAACCATTCTTTCAGGTCTATAGAAAGTATCTCGGTATAGCTGTATGGTGTTGCTGTTGATTTCGGACAGTCGTTCTTTCGGGCACAATAGAGGATTCCCAAGAGTGTTTCCCTTGTATGCAACCATATGTACGATTTCCGGAAGAATTAACTCGGGCTTTGACCAAATCTCACCAATCTCATATTCAGCAGTCACCAATTGCTGTGATACCTCCTCCTCAGTGATTAAAGGATTTCGAATTGTCTCGGCGAGAAGGGCGACAGTAGTTGGGACCGCAGAGTTGAATGTGGCAGATTGATACATCAAAGATTCTCTTGATGAAGCGCATTGTATATTTCCGCCCAGTGACTCTATTGATTCTAACATCTCATCGCTTGACCTCTTTGACGTAGACTTGAATGCCAATCTATCCATTATATGACTAACCCCTCTGAGATCTTCATTTTCGTATCTCGACCCTGCATCGATGTATACTCCAATGCCGGAAAAGTGACCGGGCAAAGCTTCAGTTGCGACTCGCACTCCATTGGGAAGGGTAGTGATTTGATCTAACTCAGCAGGGTCCTACATGTGTCTCAAGTTAGTCGTGGTGAAGAGGAGTAGAAATTTGGACTTCATTTGTACCTTTTGTATAGGTTCCACTACAGTAGCTAAATTTCTTGAGCGGAGAGCAGGAAAAACATTGGATATAGGTCTTTGAGATGAAAGAGCCCTCCTCAAAACCCTCATTGAAGGATTTCTTAGCATAATGAATATTATTGGTAGTAATTGTCGTAAGTTGAAGATAGAAATTGACTTCGTCGCCTCGAGAGATCCGTGGCGGTTACATCAATCATGATTGCTTAGTACGGATCTTCCCAAAAAAAACTTGAGTTCGGTATTTACCGGCTGATGACGGGGGGGCGTTCTTTTGATTGATGGGGCTTACGTGATCAGCATCCCGTCAGTGATAGTGGTGATACCGTCCGTGATACCGTGATACCGTGATACCGTGATACCGTGATACCGTGATGGCAAGATTGAAGCCGAGGCAGCCACTTGTAGCCTCAGGCAATAATAATGCAGGCGAGACAGGACAGGACAGGCATCCAAGGTTGCAGGTGCAGCTGTCCACCTGCACGAAGCGGCTAGAAGCGCAACTGTGCTGTGCTGTGCCGTATTCAGATATTGTTCACGTGCCACATGTTTCCCGCTTTTTTTCTTACCAGAGGCGTTGAATCAGCGACTAGACCAGGATGGACGGGATGGACTACTATCAGGCGAGCCAGGATTGATGAGAACCATGCGATTTAACGGTCCAAGCATTTTTTGATCTTTTTATTGCGGTTATCAAGTGGGAGTGGGAGTGGGAGTGGGAGTGAAATTAAGTTGTTGAGGTCAAGGTGGAGTGAAGTTAAGTTCTTGAAGTGGGAAAGTTAGATGTGAGAATGCGAAAGTATTGATATGTTATATGGAGACCTTTGTATAATTTATGGTTGATTTTACCTATTTTACCTATATAGTATAATAATATAGTAAGTATATACACATCTTCAGAAAGAATTTGTATGGATCCACTACCAACCCAGGTCGGTACGATGTAATCTATCGTGGCAATACCATGGCTGTGAAAAGGGACCGTCGTTACCAAATCCAGCCCTGTTTCCGGCCATTTCTTATATCATGTATATTGCACTCGTGCCATTCTGACTGATCGCGTATCTCTCTCTCGATCCATCTTGATCCGTATGATGATGCAGTGGAATGAATGATGATTTGATATCCATGGCCTGATAGACATCGACCGAGATTATTGACCATGGATGATGGCCATTACGAGTGAGTGTGTAGATATAATCATAGGAAGGAGATATGTGTGTATGTGAATATATGTATGTGTGTGTATATATATATATATATATGTATATGAGATATGTTTATATACTCGAGTAGATACAAGTTATATATACACACATATGAATGTTATATGAATGTTATAATAATAACAAATAATAATAACAATTACTATCATCTCGTACGACTACCACTCCATATACTAGAATTCATTCATTCTAGAAATACGATATACTTCATACATAGTTAATTTTACCCACCTAGATGCAAATGCAATACTACTCTGATATCCTCCCTAACAACCACCATACAACCAGCATCAACATCAAGATCAAGATCTCTTCGACCGTCTATTCGCATTCTTATTCTTGTTAAAGTTTTGGATAAAAGATATAGACATCCATACACACATCCTTATATACATATACATACCGACTTAGTACTTGTACATACATAAGATCTTACCCTCTATTTCACACATATACATATTCACATATTTATTTCAACGTCAACACACCGCATCTCCATTCGAATTCTCTTTTTCTCTTCTTTTCTTTCTTCGATATCTATTTATTCACCCCAGAAACGATACGGTACTGATACTACGGTTTAATACTTACTTATACTACTACTACTGCTGCTACTCCTCCTCATCCTCCTGCAATCTATCCATCCTCGTATCATACCTCCCGTTCAATCTAGATGTCAAGTTAACGCACAGCACGACAAGCCACTTGACTTCTCTTGTCCCAAAATCCCATCAAGAACAGACTCGAATCCAATCCAATCCAATCAATCCAATCAATCCATCCAGATTCAATATCAACAACACTTTGACTACCATATAGTGTAGTGATAGTACGGGACTACCAGGTACATACCTTACATACCTTATATTACACGGGTACACACACCATCTCGAGACCATACCATACCACACATCGACCGACCTACCTACCTACCTATCTACCTACCACCTCTCCATACATAATCTCTCGTACTAGTTAATTTATTCAAGGGTTTTTTCTTTTATTTAATCATCACTTGTCTTGAGTTCGATCATCCTTTGTTATATTCAAATACAACAAATATAACAAATACCAATACAAATTCTCATTCTTTGTAACTTTGTTATCTATTGTTTTTCAACTACGATATTCATTCACCTCTCTCTCTCTCCCCCCCCCCTTCAAGAATAAGAAAAGTCGAGGATTAACTTAATCCTCGTTCTTCATATTCTCTCTCCATGTATTCATCGCTCCCTAGTTCGCCCTGGAACCCAACCACTTCAATATCATCACCCATTGTACGAGAAAGAAGTGCACCACAAACCGTCTCACCAATCTCCCCACAACCAACTACAACCCCAACATCTCTCACCACATCATCATCAACCAGAGGTCGTCTCAGAGGTTTAAGTTATTTGCGAAGTTACACACAAAATCATTTGTTATCGAGGGAACATCATAATCACAATTCCTCGAATTCGAACTCGAACTCGAACTCGAACTCGAACTCGAACTCGAACTCGAACTTGACCTCGAATACAAATCCAAATTCAAATCCAAATTCAAATTCAAATACTAATCATCAAAATCCACGACCCACACTCTCACACACCTCAAGTTATCCGTCACCTTCATCCCCCACGTCAGCGAGCGCACCCTCTCACGCCTCTTCTGCAGCCTCGCCTGCAACGCCTGCAACTCCTACAACCGAAATTCTTCCTCGACAAATTTCACCCACTGCACGAAGATCCACAAATCCCCCCGAATTAACGTCTGCAGGTTCGAATAATCCAGAAAATCTTGGATCGACAAGTGGGTGGTTACCGACAGTGGGAGGTCACAGCGGAGTATCAAGAATTGCAACTCAGCCACAACCTACTGCGACTGCCTCCTCTTCAGCCGTCTTATCGGCCAACGATTCATCTGCGATAACCTCTGGTCTTGAGGCGTCGATGGCAAGAACTAGATCTGCAGGAACAGGAGGGGCAGCAGATATGCCTTTATTAAATGACTTGGGAGAAAACGGTTCCCAACCCACAAGAGAAACCATGTCACATCAATTACCTTCGATTCGTTTCTCTCCACATCAGGATCCTCGAGCTCATCGTCCATCTCTCGTATTTGGTACCATGAGTCGAACGCTCCCGACAGGAAAGGAAATTATAAAAGTTGGTCGATATTCCGAAAGAGACAATCAACCCCCTCATGCTACGAATGTGCCATCGTTTGCACCAGTTGGATTCAAGTCAAAAGTGGTTAGCAGACGTCATTGTGAATTTTGGTGCACGGGAGGTCGTTGGTTTATAAAGGATGTGAAAAGTTCGTCGGGCACATTTCTCAATCACATACGATTAAGTTCACCTGGAACGGAATCAAAACCTTTCCCGGTAAACGATGGCGATATAGTCCAATTAGGTATAGATTTCAAAGGTGGTGAGGAAATGATATTTAGATGCGTCAAGATACGAGTGGAACTCAACAAAGGATGGCAAACTGGTCCTAGCAGTTTCAAGTATGTCTACTCGTTTGATGGTGAATTCAGTGTGTTTGCTAATCTTCTTCCTAGTGTACAATCCCATAAGCGCTTACGCGAGCTCAATAACAATCTCAAGAAACAAGCCTCCGGTGGTTCGAGTAGTTCCTCGCAAGATTGCTCGATTTGTCTTGGTCCTATAGCCGTAAGTCAAGACCTTTTCTCCTGCCTGATAGCCCTAAACTAACATATGCAAGCCTTGTCAATCTTTATTCGTCGCACCATGTTCTCATACATGGCATTACAAATGTATCCGAGTTGTTATCAATGGTCCTGCTTGGCCTCATTTTATTTGTCCAAATTGTCGTACAGTCGCAGATCTCGAGGCAGAGCTTGATGAACCAGATGGAGATTGGGAGGAATTGGCCACATCTGATGCGGAGGCTGAGGTGGAAGCAATACCAGAGCCCGCAACAAATACAAACAATCCCCCTGGAACCGAGCCAACAGCCCAGGAAACGGTTATACCACTGACGAGTGACCCTACAGCCGCACCAATTCTACCAGAGCCTGAAACCTTTGAACCTTTGAATATGAATCATAGCGAAGATGATCTCGACACCAGTGATGATTCTAGTACAGGTGCTCACGCCCACGAAACTAGACTCGAAGATATAGCTTTTCTTAACGTAAGCGATTCACAAGCCAGTTCGGCTTCAGCCACACCGGTTCCTCAAACCAACCTGAGTTCTACAGTATCACCTCTCGACATAATCGCAAGAAAACCAGTCCCTAGTGCCGCCTCTACTTCTCGTTCTGAGCGCGGTTCACCAAGTCCAAATGGGATGCATCCTGCATTAGCAGATCCTCTCACGGGTGAAGGACCAATGACACCGAGAAATGATGTAGGGCCATTCATTTTCGACGGTGGTGCGGGGAGAACAAATACAATCAGGCTAGCTACTGGATCTAGCAATCTAGATTATAATGAAACACCAACAACAGCTCACTCGACACCGCATTCTGCTCTTTAGATTTATTCTCAAAAGAGATCATCAATCAAGACGAATTGATTTGGCCATGGCGAAATTTCTGCATTTTAGCAAAGAAGGATTCTCTATGGGCGACCATATGATATGTCTAATGGTTTGATTCATCACTTTTGTACGGTTACGATAATGGATAATAAACGACAATGATCTGGGTACATAGTTTCGAGGGAACAAATGAGGGGAATAAGAAATTAGTTTGCATGTTAGGGTGAATGGTGATAGGCGTATACCTGGAGGGATTCAAAGTCAATTGAGAAATGGAGTGGGGTGGAGTTAATTGCTTCTTACATGAGCTGGTTGGTTGGGAGGGAATATGTTATTGATAGAGGAGAAGTGGTAGGGGGCAGGAGGAAGCGAATGCGCTAAACACGTACGCACTTGCATTTACATTTATATATGCTGTTGGGAATACCTAGGAATAGGAGATAGGAGATATGAATAGGAATAGGAAAAGCGAAACGGAGTGATTCAGAACCGAGCACACTCGAAGCACGCACCTAATATAGTAGATATATCTCGCTTGTGGAGAATAGGGGAAAGAGGGATACCTAACAGGAAATATGAGTTGGTTTTTATGCTTTTTGATATTTGATGTTTGATGTTTCATGTTTGATATTACTTAATTGTGAGAATGAGATTAGATACAAAGACAAAAACAGATACAAATGCAGATTTAGAGTGAGTGTATTATTGCGCAACTTTAACTTCTCCTCTCTTATGGAAACCCATATATATACACACAAATATAAGCACAAATATAAGCACCCTATGGTAGTGAACATAAAACTTAAATAACTTTCAACCCATTCCATCCCATTCCAATGCGATTCCGATTCCAATTCAATTCAATTCAATGCAATTCAATTCAATTCCATTCACATCATACATACATACATATATACATACATGCATGCATAAACATTCATACATTGTACTATACGGTACGATACGCTACCCTACGCTACAGTGCGTATCATTGCTTAGGTTTAGGTACGTACTTCGCGTAATTTAATATGCCCCTGCCCCTCCCATCCCCACCCCACCCACCCCCCAAAATCCATATTCATAGCACCCACTCATCAGTTTGAGAAAAAAAAACTTCTTTCATCCATTCATCCATCTTTCCCCGAATGCCTCTACCCATTTCACAGAACCATAACTCTGATAAATCTCATCAAGCCATCATCCATCCATCCATTCACTCATGGCCACCCCTTCCACACCCCTCTCAACCTCCCAAGATAAACCCAAATAATCACTCAGCAAACTGCAAAGAAAAGAAAAACCCGCTCCCCGCACTACCCCTCCCACTCAAAATATACACAAGTAAAAAACATTACTTCTCAGCTCCAGCCGGTAAATGCAAGTTTGCAGCCGTCTCCTCCGCTTTCGCCTTCTCCACAGCATTTAAATCTATTTCCGGAGCTGATGAATCACCATCAATAGGTTGAGGTTCCTCTTCAACTACACTCTCCATCCGAGGTTTCTCTTCATCTTCATCATCCTCTACGGCTCCATCCAATTTAGGATCATGTCCTGCACCACTATTGCTACCACTAACACCGAGATTTGATGCTCCATCTTTAACTTTTTGCTGTGATTCTGAAACTATTTTATCTGCTTCGGAGAGTGTACCGAATCCCATGTTACCATCACCTTCAACGCCAATAGCTGCATGAGAATCTTTTGCTGTTGCAACAAGGAGTGGTCGATTAAATCGAACAATCATACAAGACAAATTATCGGTACTGAAACGAGCGAGGGCATATTCGACAAGTTGTTTAGCTGCGGCAACAGGATCTTGTTGATGACGAACGAGATCAACTGCTTCTTGATCTGAACAAACATCCCATAACTATATGATTTGATTAGTAGAATTCTTTACAAAGAAGTAGAAAGATACTTACACCATCACAAGCCAAAATAATGAATTCATCACTATCAGGTTGTATAACAGTCTCAGTCGTATATGGATGACCTGTAACCAAATCCTTCATATACGCATCTCCCAATGCACGAGTAACTGCCAAAACACCATTGACACGATTGTTGAGGATTAAGCCACCTGCATTTGTAACACGTTTACCCTCATTCTCATCACTACCCTTATGATCATAAGATAGACGTAAAGCTTTGCCATTGCGGCACAATACGATACGTGCATCTCCAACATTAGCTGTATACAATACTCTAGCACGAGAAGAAGTACTTTTGAGTTTTGCCTGAACATCTCCAGTAGGGGCATTCAGAACGACCTTTGACTGTTGTGATGTGGATTTCGAACCTGCACCGCCGTCTTCAGTCTTTGGTGTTTCTTCAGCAGCTTTAACGGCAGCAGCGGTCGCAGGTGCAATAGCCGTAGAACCCGTGGCAGATGAAGCGTTTGGTATCCTATCCTCCCAACGAAGAACTGCTGTGACGGCAGTACAACCACTGTTTTTCAAAGGTAATTTCTCCAACTGCGCATCGACAGTTGTAAAGGTTTGGTCGAGAAGTTCGGGAATCGGAGTATTCGGATTCTTTCGTATAGTCTCTTCCAGAATGAGATGTAATTTCTTTCCACACCAATCCGCAGCAAATGTACCTGCATGACCATCGAAGATTGCGAAATAACCATTATCTGTCTCCATCATGGACTGTGCGGAGACTGGCCGAGCAAGACTATCTGATGAATCACCTGCGACTTTATCTGACTTTTCCGACTTGGAGCTTGAATCGGCACCCACGACAGGTGCAGGTGTATGTAAGAAGTTGTACAGGAAAGCATGAGTATCCTCCATCGTTCGACGACATTTCTTATTTTTATCTTCCCAGACGCCGACTTTGAATGTTGATCTAGGACCCGGACGAGATTCTCCCGCCGAATTATTATGCTGACCTTGAGGAACTGTCAAGGCCGGATCTTGTTTTCCCAACTTTTGCAAGGGCGTTTGTACTACATCGTTCGATCGACCACCAGACATGAATCCGGAAGAATTAGGACTCTGACTGAAGTGCAATGAATTTTTCGCACTGGCCAGAAACGAGCTGGCTTTACCGCCGACCCCGCTACTCCGGCGTTTCTTCTCTCCAGACCCATCGCCGGGAATTGCGCGACCTGGGGGACTACCATTCCCGCTACGTTTTTCCGATGTGCCAGTCTCGCCATCGAGAGCTCTCAAAGCGGTTGATGAATCGCCTTGATTATTGAGACCTGTTGATGAATCGGCGCTAGATTCGGAAGAGGTGGGAGGAGTGGTGGTGGAAGCTAAGGATGAATCTTTTGGTGGGGAACTTGAGCTGCCAAACATTCTGTTGAGCAGACCTCCTTGGGAGGAAAAGCTCCTCCTCTTATTTCCTGCCAGTTTGTTTGATTTAAATAAAAGTGTCTCGTAGAGAGACGGACGGTTGTTATCGAAGAAAGGAAGAAGGTTCGTTTGTTGTGTGAATTTATCGTTCTTGCTCTGATATGTTTGTTAGGTTGCGTTGCTTGTTTGCTTTGCCCTCGAGATGTAGGTACCTAGGTAGTAGTTGACTTTGTAATATGATCAGACAATGAATAGTAGAATGATTCGTAAGATTTCAATATTGGGGATGAAATTTGATCAGGATGAGAAGTACAATGGAAGATGAGTTGAGGTTAAATTGAATTGAAGTGGATTGAATTGGATATGACTGAGTTTTGGTTCTTGTTCTTGTTTTTGTACTTGTACTTGTTCTTGTACTTGTTCTTGTACTTGTTCTTGTACTTGTTCTTGTTCCTGGGTTGAGTTGAGTTGAGTTAAGTTGAGTTAAGACTGACTGGGAGTTAATTAGCTTGGATCACCATTTCCTCTCCCATGACATCGTTTTTGCGGTCGATTCGTGGGGTATTTGGGTAATTGGTAATTGGGTGTTAGGTAGACCCGACACACCAGAGACCAGGTAATTAATATTTAGATACTGAGAGGTAATATCCACTCTGATAATATAAAGTACCACGGTGCTGGGATTTGGATTAAAGAATTAGTCAATCGGTATGAATATAAGTAAATGTAGATGTAGTTAGATATAAATATAAGTAAATATAGTTAAATATAAATATAAAGCCAATTTACAAATTCTCTACAGTGTTCATACTGCTCCAAGTAAGACTTACAAGGTCTAAATACACTTTGATACAAAGAAACCCATTCAATCCGAGGAAGTACTACTCGGTACACCAGTGGTATAATAACCTTTATGTATGACAAGTATTCCTCATTGGAAATTACAATTAGACACTGTTATTCATCAATCTACATATCAATCTACATATCGATCACTACTAGGTAGGTACCTACTTGAGATCTCCCTCTTTATTCGGCAACATGGAGAGATCATGACTAGGGACTCCAGACCGCAAGAAAGATACATAGCTTCCCAGGATTCCTTGGATTCTTCCATTTCTTATATATCACACAAAGAACATCTAGATTAGATACTACCACGTAGGTATTTTTATACCGAAAAGATGATCACAGTATAGTACAGGACAGGACAATGTATATGTGTGTGTACATCTTTGCCTTGGAGAGATATGGTTGAGGAGGAGTGAGAATGATATACACACAAACACATCTCCCATCCTCAGACTAAACATCTAGCAAGTATCCTCGAGGTGGCGTTGCATTTCCACACCCTCACACATCACACGCCCAACCCAAAACCCCAACCCAAAACCCCAAAGCCCAAGGTCCATGTATACCTACCTACCTACCTACCTACCTAGCTATACCTACCCAGACAAACAGATAGACACCTACCTACCTACCTACCTACACCAGAAACGTATTGGTACAGCCAGGTACACATACATACCTAGTACATGTAAGACTATGTATATGTACCACTCATCTCGAGCCACCATATACATACCAATTATACCACTAGTTAGTTAGATACCTCGACAACACCTACTTCATTTCCTACAATCTCACATTTCCTACAATCTCATTATACAAATTCTCGTTGAATATGAATATAAATATGAATGAATACTTATCTAATCTATTTATCTGTGTATTACTTACTATTTAGATAGATTGGTATAATATAATAAAGATGAATATATATCTAAATATGCATTTTTCCTATAACAATCTATAACCAGCCCGTTATCTCATCTCATCCAATCCCGTACTCTTGATACCTCCTCGACTCTGAACCAAATAACGGGCACACCAAAAATATATCAACAGTTCCAAAATTCCAAAATTCCAAAATTCCAAAATTCATATTTAAAAAAAGAATCGTTATTTTTTATTTTCAATTGAATGATATTATTAATAATATAATACTCTATATGATACTCTTATTCTATCAAATTTATTTCATTTTTTCGAATTATTATTATATTTTGAATTAATAGTGTTTTAGAGAAAGTCTTGATTTTGACGGGTTTGGTGTGCCCGTTTTTCCGTTTAGAGTGAGCTCCCTCTCCCTCTCCCTCTCCCTCTCCCTCTCTCTCTCTCTCTAGATTTCCACAAAGATATATCAACTAGATAGATATTCTATTCTATTTATAATTATTTATCTAATTAAAGATTATTATTTTATATATCTCTCTATATTTCTTCATCTTTTTCTACACCTCTCTTCATCTCTCTCCATCCATCTATATCTATTCAACCACTTCCTCAATCATCTCCTCCACCCCCATCTACATCTCTCTCCATTCATCTCCTTCAAACCCAAACCCATCTCTATCCCCAACCCCACAATCAAAAACACCAGCTATACCTATCTACCTACCTACCTACCTACCTGGCTTCCTTTCCCCCAAACAATCCATCCCATCCCAACCCAATACAACCTAATTTATATAATACAATACAATATAATACAATACAATACAACACAATACAATACACCTCTTCAACCCATCGAAATCTTTTCAATTTATTTTAGAAATCCAGTAATCCAGTAATCCAATCCAATCCACCCCTCCCTCAATACAAAGCCCCAACCCATCCCCAACCCATCCCCAACCCATCCCCAATCCTCAATCTCAATCTCAAAAAACCCATTACATTATAACACATAAGTTATTGAATATTATATCTATTTACATAGAATTTTTATATCTATACCTATCTAGATCTTCCTCTTCCACCTAATTACTTACCACGTAAATATACTTACATCCCCAAACCCTCCCCTCCCCCCACAAAAGCAATCAATCCAGTAAACCAAAAAATCTGCACATCCAATTCCCATTCTAGCAAATCTCTTTGATTCCCTATGTACGAATATATGAATCTATGTATGTATGTATGTATGTACTCACAAGTAGCCCCTCCCGCCAAAAAGCTAACCCGCCCCCTCCTCCCATCCCATCCCAAGACTCCCATCCTCAATCCCTAAAACTCATCCTCGTACCCACCTTCCGTTTACACATTGAAAAAGACAGTCAGTCAGTCATCCAGTCAGTCAGATAGACAGACGATCATGAGTAAAAAAAAATTGCAAGTCCATCTACCAGACCAGACCAGCCCAGACAGACGATCATGAGCGAAGAAAAAGAAATTCTGCAAATCCATCCTACCAGACCAGACCAGCCCAGGCAGACCCAAACCACAACCCCTAAGAAACGCCATCCACAATCCTGCGAGTAACGCCGATGAAAACCTATGAGTGTAGAGTATGGATCGACAAACAGAATGTACTCTTTCCACTAGATATTCCATCTGTCCAATTCGATTTCCATAGTGATTTCCATAGCGACAGATGATCATTCTCTTTTGCAGAAATGGATTTGCATGTGATGTGACCTCATTCAATCAATTCCCAGCCCTCCCTCCATCCCTTCCCTCTAATCAATAAATCAATAGCTCAACCCAAACCCCACTCAATCCCTCCTCAAACTATCCAATCTCGCCTGCAAATCATCATCTCCTGGATCCGCCGCTCCAACACCCCCACCACCCCCAACGGCCTGAGCAACCCTCCCCTCCGCCACCGTCTGACTCTGCAATCCCTGGGGCGTCTCCCCCATCGCCGCTTTCAAATCGATTCCAATTTCCTCCAAAACCTGTTCGACGACTTCTTCACCCTCTTCCTCATCTTCCAATCCCGTGACGTCATCAATCGCATCATCCATCATTTCTTGTCGCTGATCCATAATATCATTTTCCTTTTCGAATTCCATCGCGATTCTTTGAAGCGCGGGAAGATTCATGCTGCGGTTCATGCTGCCTAGAACGCCGGTTGCGCCTTTCATGGCTTGCATCATTTGTTCGTTGGTTCGTACCGTCTTTTCAGTAAATCAGTATACATTCTCTCTCAATTACTCTCTCCCCTCTCCCTCTCCCTCTCCCCATCCCCCATCCCCCATCCCCTCCTTTCCCCCTCCTCTCCAAGCCCTTCTCCAAGCCCTCCCAACCCAAAAAACAAAAACAAAAACAAAAAAACCACATACCTGTATCCTCAAACTAATCGCCTGCAACTGAGTCCTCATACTATAAAACTTCTCCACATATCTCCTCGTCCTCACCAAATCCTTTGCCTGAATCTTCGCCGCCCCCATCTGTCCATTCTTCGCACTCTTTTTAATCTCCTGAATCAATTTCTTTTCCTGATTCTCCAACTTCGTGCGCTCGCGATCGAGCTCCCGTTGTGTTTTTTCCAGCGATCGCTGGTGTTTGCGCAGTCGCTCCGCAGGCGTCATGCGCTTGCCAAATGCCCATTCGACGATCTGGATGGGGGATGGTTAGTGGGGGAGCGTGAGCGTGAGCGTGATGAGACGAGGGGTACATACGTTCATGATTGCGCGTGAAAGTGTTTATTGGGATTGAAGGTAGATGGGAATTGGAGAATGGTGGGAAGGTTGGTAAATTAATTTGGATTATATGATGGTGTGTGTTCGATGCAGCCGCGCAAGTCGTCATGTACCTAGGTAGTAATGGTTCGGCTTCGTTTCCAGAATCGTAGCCTTGGATCTTAGCAGCCTTGGCTGAATTGTACCCTGATATTTAAGGCCCATAAATCTGTACCCTTCGTTTGATGCAACTGGAGTCTGGAGACATGCTCACTGAAAGTAATTTATGGGCTATGAGCACTGAAGCTAACCTTGGAAGTTTCGAAAAGTCACAACCCATTTGGAAAAAGCTCACCGGGAATTTCACCTATCTAGAAAGCTCACCATAAGCTGATATATGGAGGGCCTGACAACAAAGCTCATCCGAGGTAGGAATACAAACGCACATCTCACATATGACATTTATAATATATGATATTACTTTCTTTTGTTTTCTACTGAGTAAAGTAAGTGGAGAGGGGAGTCCGAAGTAGCTAGGTACGCCATACAATCAATCCTAAAGCTTACGACCAACGCCACTCATATTTCCATTTTCCACATCACCACCCATCCATCACCTGTTCCACCAATCCATCCCTAATTGTCTTTAAAAATAAATTGCTCAGAAAACGCCATTTTTTATTCATCTGAGAAAGCAGTCATCGACGCATAAGAAGAAAAAGAGATATTGGGGTATAACAAAGAATCTAAGCATCGTATGCAGCGGCCACTCCTGGAGCTGGTCCCTCCAAATCCACACTCTCGACATTATTTCTGATTTCCGCACTTTTGTTGACCAAGTTGCCAAAATATTTCCTAGCAACTTCACTTTCACCCCTGATCTTTCTGGTCTCTTCACGCTTGGTACCAAGTTGTTCAACTGAACGTTGAAGACCAACTCGAAGATTATCGGCAGGGAATCGAAGAACCTTGCGTACTGATGATGAGATGCGATCACTGTTGGAGTGTACGTAATCAATTGCGGAAAGTTGAGTAGAGATCTTGGAGGAAAGGCGATGGGGAAGTGACTGGGGAATTTGGTTCAGGACGTAATAAGCTGCGGCGATAGCTAGAAAAATTTAGTAAGAATATACAACGTAGAATCAGGGAAAACATACCTCCTGCTAATATTCCTGGCACGATCAATCTACGCAAATTGTTGTTACCCATAATCTTTGCGGCAGACAGAGCACCATCAACCCATCCGAATCCGCCAATTGCACGACTACCAAGGACAGTGGCAACAGTCATTGCCATACCAGTTCCAGCCATCTTCTCTTGTCGTTGAAGTAGAGTAGAGAAATCAAAGAAATCCCATAGCTCAGTCTCAATGTCAAGATGCTTGGCAAGAATATCACGCTTGCGCTTGAACATGATGTCGCTTCTGAAGCTCAAGTCTGTATACTCATCACCAAGATGTAAGATGCCAAGTTGCTTGATCTGTGTTACGCCATCAACTGTCTTACGACGTGCATGTTCTTCACAAGCGGAGACTGTGGCCGATATTTCGGACATGATCGCTTCCTTGATGTCATCGGCATACTGGAAAGCACCGAATAGTCCTGGGTATGGAATGCCAAGATCACCATCAGCTGTTCTAGCTATTGTGTCGTTGAGCGTCGAGCGGGTGTAATCGTAAATACTCTTGCATGTTGCATCAATAGTTCGGTCAATATCATCGCTGACTTCGGCCTTTGCCTTTTGAGAAGCCTCGAGCATTGGCTCGATATCTGCTAATTCCTTGGTAACACGATCCAATTCGGATTGTGCAACCTCTGCATTGACGGTGGCAAGACTTTGAATATCACTTAGAACATTAAGTAAGTAAGTCTTTGCTGGAGCCAACTTGGATCTAGCTCGCTTCTCGAGAACAAATCGACGCAGTGACTGTTCAAGAATCTCAAAGTCTCTGATCTTTTCCTTGTCCTTGCCTTTGCCCTTTCCTTTCGGATCTGAGCCATCATCGAAGTCCGGCCCATCACCGCTACCTCCACTAGAACTACCGCTTCCGCCACCACTTCCACCAGGTGGACCAGGAGGGCCAAGTGCAGCAGTAGGAATAGCGTTACTCGATACGAAATGAACGAGTTCAGAGGATTCCTTAAAAGTTCTAGGACTTAAACCTTGAATTTGCTCCAAAATCATTTTTTGGCATCGTTCCTTATCTCTAATATTATCATATCCATTGACAACCATAAAAATATATGCTTTTTCCGCCGCTGCCGCCCAAATAAATTCTCGCGCAGTTTGTGTAAAGTGGTTGGCCGCCGAGACAACGAAGACGACTACATCAATTTCTTCCTGTCGAGCAAACACCGCAGTTGTTTTCGTAGTATCCAAGTTGAGACCAGGCGCATCGATGATTGCGATATCCACCACACCGTTATTCAGTAAGGACTCGTCAATCGTGCGTACATCCTTGACGTAGACTTTGCATTGTGTGTAAGTATCGTTGTCAAGGACGAGCTGTTCCAGATCTTGAATCGTGTAAACGTCAAAAGTGCTTTCGTCATGTCGGTCGTAGATGGTTTCCTTGTGTACCGCATGTACTTCTTCGATTCCTCCATTTTCTCTCGCATCCAAAACCTCACAGAATATGCTCGTACAAGGTTGTTGATCCTCTGGTAAAATCTTTCGTCGCAGAAGTGCATTGCAGAATGTCGATTTTCCAGTGTTTAAATCTCCCGTCACTAGAACCTTACTCGAAGAATCTTCGATCCGTTCTCGTAGTGAGAGTAAATGGTTTATGCTCGAACTAATTTTTCCATCAAGCAGAGATGCGATCGAAGCCTTTTCCAAAGAATGTACCAACTCGGTTTGATGTAATGATCCCAATTTCAAATCCAACTTTAAGATAGAAAACTCCTGTGCGATCTGTGGTGTTACAAGTCGGGGTTCCGGAGTTGATCTTGATTCCGCAGCTTGACTCGACTCCGCATTGCTGCTACCCTCACCAATAGATGTCATAGCACGTCGCACTTGTCCCGGGCGGGGTTCAGGTGTTGATGACCTGATACCAGTTTGCGTATGTACCAAACCTGGCCGTGGATCCTGTCGATGATGTTGAGATTCTTCGCGCTGAACTGAGGGGTAGATTGCTGGCCATTGTGCGTTCATTTCCTGCAACGACTTCAAAGTTTCCACCACACGATTGATTGATCTACCGAGAGTGACCCGATGTTGATTATACCATAGTTGATGTATTGCATTTGCCTGCGACCGTCTCTCGTTTTCAGAAACTTCGTTCGATTGTCCTCGGGGAAGGGAAGAGGGTGGAGGAGTAGGTCTATCCGGTGTCAGTGTAGGATTCCATGATGGAATCCCGTTCGAGCTTTCGCCAGCCACACTACCTCCATACCCAGAGTCATTGTCAAGGAGCGCTTGTAGTCTTGCAGCACTTTCCGGTGCACTTCCAGGTCCAACAGTCATATATTGTGGTCGACCACCATTTGGAGTATTGCTATTAGAATTGTCGCCCGAACCTGCTTGTCCACCTCTACCCTTTCCCTTTCCTTTTCTATTATTTTGACTCATGATTGTAAGATGCCGACCATTCGTAAATTGATATCAGTCTGTATTCTTAGAAAGGTGTGGCTAGTTGTTGATAGCATGAAACTTTTAGAGGCGAAATTCGCATGAATCTTCGTTCAACTTGTTCGGCAATTTAAGAGGCGCGTGGGGGTCCAATAAAACTGATAACAATGCTCATTGGTCAAGGTATCCTTGTCCATCAATGACGACAACAAACTTTCATCGAAATTTTTCAAAAAGATATCGAATCTACTGGATGAAATGTAGATAATAATGGATGGAGTACTCTGTGGGGTCATGATAAAGACTACAGTACTGAATACCTACCTAGAAACCCTCTTCCATTCACACAGTAACTGCGTTGTCCATATCATTTAACCATTATCATCACTCCGAGCATAACCTCAAATTAAGACCAACCACATCCTCAAAGTAACACAGATGCATGTCATTGTCGATCACATCTTTTTTCACATCACCCATAACTATCAATCTAATCAATATTCTACCATTTTATGACATTAATCCATATGCTATGTATGACCATCCATTCAAAATTACCCAACACCCAACAATCATGATTCCGAAAATGCCAGTTTGCTCATCTACGTAGGTATCATCTCAAATTTTCGTAGCAACATTATCAATATAGCCGTGATCTTTCCCCCAACAATATGATAGCGTGAGATCAACTCCTTTTGAGAAACATTAAAAATCTACCGGCATGTACATAATATATCCATAACTACTTCTTTCCTCTCACAGGACTCTGCGCAAATCTAATACCCCTGCTGCGTACAGCTGGTGGTGGCACTCTCGGAGTATCGTCATCATCACTATCGCTCTGTACGCTTTCTCCAAGAGCGGCTTCCCGTCTTCGCTTTTCTGCTGGCGTTTCTTTTTCTTCTGGACCGTTGCCGCCACGACTAGGAGAACGTCCACGTCCCCTTCCCCGCCCTCTAGCTTCATCTGTTTCTTCATCTTCCTCTACTCCTTTCAAAGCATCATGTCTTCTTCTCCTTTCTGCAGCCGTCTCAGGCACTTCATTCTTGCTGCTTCCTGTTTCACTGCTTTCTTTGATTGCGTCGATTTTCGCGCCCTGTGACTTGGCCATTTGTTTTGCAACCACTCGCGCAGTTTGCGCACCAGCAGCAAGTTGCGTATTTTGAGCTTCAAACAACCGGGAGCTTCCTTGTGTTTTATCACTGGCGTCTCTCTTTGCCAAGTCCTTCATCGCCCTGGGTGCATCACTTCCTTCGACAATCTCACATCTTGCTTTAGGGTCTAAACCTTGAATTTCCTTCAAGAAATCTTCCTTAGTTAGACGGCGTCCTGCTCCTCCAATAGTGAATCGAATACGACGATCATCTTCTTCTTCTTCAGCTTCTTTGTTTTCAGTGTTTGGTGTATTCTTGCCGAAATTCCATGTGCCCATTCGAGTTATGCCTTGTCGGACTGGTTCTGCACTTGTAGCATCTGTCTTGGTAGAGTTGTCTACCTTGTGGCCACCAAGTCCTGTCCATGTACCCATACGGTGTATTCCTTGGCGAACAGCATTAGGTTCGCCGGACTTAGGGGCTTTGCTGTTAGGGTCGGGCGGTAATTCGTATGTTTTGACAACTTCTCCATCTTCATCTTCAACAATAATCTATGAATTCATTAGTGACTGGATCGTATCAACCTAAAGGGAAAAAGATAGTCTTACAGATCTACCATACTGATAAGCCAATGCTGGACCTCGAGTCTTGTGAGGCTCCTTTCCTTTCTTCCCCTTTGAACCTTCTCCTTCGATATGCTCCTTGGCCTCGTCTTTGTTCCTCCAAACACCCATGATCTTGCCAAACTTTTTGTAGGCTTTCTCTGACCCTTGCTTGATGCCCTTTTCGAGATTCTCAAGTTCTTCCTTGGGGGTTCCAGCTTCTGGACTTTTGAGGGTTTTCAATACATCGCCATCTTCATTTTCGATTATGATATGATCACCTTCGTCAAAGATTTCCGCCTTGTCAGGATTGCGTTGAGCGTCCGACATGTGCTCATCGTGTCGCTTTTGCTTCTCGCCACGATGCATGATTTCTTCCATCTCCGGATCGTGTTGGACTTCTCCAAGTTCACCTTCATTTGACTCGTCATCGATGTTTGCTTTCTCGTTATCGGGCGAAGATCCGCCGGGCGTTAATGTATCAGATGTATGTCCAGTTGAGTAGTCGCGACTTCGTCGAGCAGGATAAATGGCCGACTCGCTGATAGGACCACCCGGTCCTACTCCATCGTCCCACTTCTTCTTTCTGCGTCGCGGAATTATCGAAGAGGGACGACTGTTGGCGCGACTTGGATTATCCTCCTCCTTTTGACGGCGCAAGAAGCCTCCAGGAATTCCTCCTGCGGGTGGCAGGGTGCCTGGTGGTAACTCATCCAGTCTCATATCCTCGCCGTCAGTCTCCGAGCCTGCTGTCTTAGCTTGAGATCTCGAAATCGATGAGATACGAGGGAGACGATTCATCCAAGAGGGTCCATCGTCCCCAGCTTGAGTGTATGACATTGTTAGTGTCAGGGTATTGATATGTTTGCCTAGGGTAAAGACGGCAATAGAGGATCCATGCACGATAATCGAGGAAATAACAAGAAAGGTTACAATTGGCCAAATTACCGTTACCAATTCCCAATTCGGTGCATCTCGGTCAGGGTACTCAGTTAATGGGGTTGTAGAGTCAGTCTCAAGCTCGGCTCTCGCAAGAATAGCAACAAAGATAGCACCCACTCCAATAGGTCCGAAGTGGCCAGCAAACAGAGCTTCTCGCCAAGTTTTTATGTCGGGTATCAGAGGTTTTAGTGCCATCATGATTGGTATTCGTCGAAAGAAAATGACCAAGATAGCGATAACCGCGAGCCTCCATGGTGAAGTTCCGATTTCCATATCATTGTACTGCTCCCACGGAATAATTGTACCAAGGTAAACAAAATATGCCAAATTGATAAGGAGATCTATGACGTTGGAAACATGAGATTCTTCTGTTTTCTGGGTAAACCAACCGTCGTTCGAGAAACCAACGCCAGCCGCAAAACCGACAAGGAGATCATCAACTCCAAGGATACTCCCTGAACCTGCACAGAATAGAGCAAGGACGAAGTAGAACACGAGAAAACTCTCTCTGTCGACCAAATCGTGTCTTTCCGCATATTTGATCCCGTGCCTGCCAATATATCCGACGACAAAACCATAAATCGCACCAAACACACACTCGTAAAGAACGGTTATGACAATGAAATCAAATGTGACTTCTTTCGCATTGAGGTGAAATCGAATCAAATATAAGGAAAGGTAGATGAATGGGAATGCCATTCCATCGTTACACCCTGATTCGGCAGAAAGAAGATCTCTCAAATGTTTCGGTACTCGTTTTGCGAATTTTCCTTTTCCAACCACCGAACTAGCGAGTACAGGATCTGTCGCCGTCACACATGCTGCAACACAAAGTCCCTGCAGCCAGTTTAGCGGCGGGATCAGCCACCAAATGAAAAGACTTGTGATCAACCATCCAAAGGTCATCACAGGTAACAAGAGAAAGACTACACTCCTCCAATGTTTCTCCATGTAATGCCTAGGCAATTCGACCCCGACGGCAAAACATTGCACAACGAGGACAATTCGTGAGAATTCTAGAGTGATCTGATCGGTATTGCCCCAAGTGTCGGGATCGATCAAATTGGCGGCATGTGGTCCAAAGATAATACCACAAATCGTGGCGACAGTGGCTTCACCGATATACATGCGCTCCTTGATGAAGGAGGAACACAGCATAAACAATGAGGTGAAGCCACCCAAAATTATATAAACCAAATGAGGTTTATTGATGGAGAGGTGATCCCAAGCCATCTTGGCTGTCTTAGATGGTTGTCGATCGGTATAGAATGTGTATTAGAACAATCGCAATCGATTGGTATCGGTAGCGATATCGTGCTAGCGGAAGGGCACTGTCGACGGCGGGGGAGGGGAAATGTTGTAGCTCAATCGATTGGATTTCCTCTGCTCGTTATACCCCAATCAGTCGATTCCCTCAAAAGTATTGCGTGATGTCGCAGCATTCGAAATCTGGTCGCGCCCAGTCGCCGCTCCGCCGTTTATTAATGTATGTTGGCTCTTCCTCCCAGGCACCTTTTTGTAATGATCGGAAAGCACGTAGAATTGTGCAGCTCGGTTTCGCAGATGTTGCTTTTGGAAGTAATGATTATTTTGGAAGGAAAATCAAAAAATTGTTGTTTGAAAGAGAGCGAAGAGATTGAGTGAAAGGGTTGTTTACTTTCTCACTACCCATACACGATTAATTCTAGTCCCAGATGCCAAGACCTTGGGAAGCCTCCACTTCTAATTATTTTCAGTGATAAAGCAAGTTTTGCTCCGGATTGATGGCGGCGTAGGAGGAGAAGTGTGGTAATGTTATTTTGTTTTGCCAAGGGGAAGGAAGAGAAGAAGAGAAGGGAATAGGTCGTGTGTGTTTCAATCTCATTCTTGAGGGGGGAGGGAGGATGTGATATTTATTATTATTATATGTTGTTATCGTATATGAAAGGAAAAGGAAGAAGTTAATAAATATTCACAGGACTGAGGTGGAAGATTGATAAATTTGATTGGACGCTGTCTAGATGGAAGGCAAGGATGATGTTGCCTTCTTCCTTACCAAGGTGTGCTCATTCATGAATAATGTAGGTAGGTGTAGCTATCTTGGCCAGGGATTGAAAGATCCTAGTATGGTCAAGTCATGAACGAAGTTTTGCTTCAAAGGTTACCTTTTTATCTTTTATCCGCCATACATACCATGCACATCTTGCACACACGCGTATGGGTGAAGACTGCATAGGTAGGTATGATATGAACTGGATGTCATGGTCCACTGGTGGTCGGTATGATATGAACTGGATGTCATGGTCCACGGTGGTCGGTATGGAAAAGAGTAGATACGTCCCGGTATAAAATCTTTCATCACTCGGCACAGCGCAAAAACATACGTCACTCGCTAATCCCAGCCATCTAATACAAGTAATCTCTTTGATTGGTTCATTCATCTTTTTTCTGCCAAGCTTCACCCCTTGGCGGTGAGAATGCTCTCCACCTAAAACCCCACTCTCCCTCTCCATTCGCTCCATCCGCTCCATCCACTCCCCACATTGATAATCACATTGACGGCCCGAGATCTTTCACTTCCTTCTAATAAGTTCTACTTCACTTCAAACACAACCAACCCATCAACATCCTAGGTACTCGAGGTCCTCTCTTCACCTCCTCGCTTACGGCTACTCGGAACATCTTGTGTCCAGGAGAAGATATTCTTCAAAAGATCAGATAAAAAGATGTTCATCTCTTCGTACATTTCTTTGGATCAACTTCTTGCATCTGCAATTAAATGGACCCCCACGCCGATACTACCGTACTAGTCGGATCCTGATTTCCGGTACCGCTATGCGTGATAGATTTATCAGACTCCATAGAATGGCTTGGGAGTCTTTCCAGCTGCTGCAGAGTGCCCATTCAAGCTGGGAAATCATTCACCTACAGTAGTTGTAAGGTACAGTGCGTATGCAACCCAACCTCAGGGTTGTTTTATTGATCTTGTGACCGTCGATTCTGATAATTAAAGGGGTAGAAATCCTACTGTTGAGCTCAACATTACCGGCAGGCGGTTGAATGGGTAGTCTCCTCAACAGCCGAAGATGATCTTGTTAATATCCAGCAGCTCCAGCGAGACCAGCTGGCGATACATATTACATCGCTGGACTATCATGCTGTGCTCTCGGCAAATTGCTTCACGAAGTACCATAATCTCCAAGTCTTTCGCGCATGAAGCCGAATAGGGGACTCCACAGATCGCTGATCTCATCCACCTCGTCTATCAATGTTTATATGGCAGCCCATCCGTTAAATGTGTCGCCTTTCCCTTTCTAGTCAAAGATCGCATGAGCTGGTGGTACACTCTTCAGGCACAATGGATTAGTCATCATTCTAGCCTGAGTCTTTGCGGGTGCAGGAGACCCTACCTACATGATGCTAAAGCTACCTAGGTATGCACAGGGTCGGACATTTTCCACCTGGCGCTTTCCCCCATAGTAGATGGTATCATATCTCCTCTCATCTAATAACCGAACAACACATGTCTGACGATATGCTGTTCCCAAAAACAATTCCCATCTTGGCCACATCGGTAATGTAAGCCGAGCCCAACAACAAGATCGCTTATTTCATGATCAACACAATTTCATGATACTGCATCTAGCTACTTAGACGTCCAGCATTTGGAAAATCTCCCTATCCAATGCTATTCAAGAATTCAAACACGAGGCGCGCGAGTCAGGTTGTTTGGGCTCCCGGTGAACGGGGAGTATGCACAACAAATTCAATCATGTCCTCCAAAAGAAACCAATCTATGAGCATCCTTTTAATTCCTAGCATTCAAGACCTTGATGTGATCGACCGAAACTGCACTCCAATATTCTCCAGTACTGAAAATTTGTTCGAAAATGTGTCGCGTGCACAACCAATGCACAAGATCTAGAATGGAAAATTTGGTGAAATCCGATGATGAGAATTGTCCGGTAAACGCTATAGCTTCTTGGCAGATGGATTGTGCACTCAGCGCTGATGTGGTTGGAAATTTGCTTTGCCAGGAAGCGGCAAACACTGCATTCTCAACTCATTTGTTGCACATCTATGAAATCCCTCGAGAGTTTCAATCCTCATCAATCCGAATTGGGAATCAAAATACATCGTTTGGGAATAAGGGCATTTTGAAGAGAAGAGTTTATTCCCGGCTTTGGGAATTGTGTGAGATTCACTCTTTAATTTTGCCACATCTCACCGCCCAAATTAATGAAACCCCCACCAGAATTTTTGAGCTTCGAGAATACACAATTTGTTACCCCTCCCTCCTCCAACATATTGAAATCTAAGCTGGGTTTCTCGACATACAGCTAAGTAGCTGATATTTCAAATGCCTTTAACAGTGGCGGATATTGTTTTCAATGAGCAAGCAAATCACAACTTCTCAAAGACTCTGGGTGAAATCAAACGAAGTACTTTATCCATACATAACCGGCTTCGATCAATTCTCGAAGACGCGGAATTCGCCCAGTCGGTCGCAAATGCATATAATAGACCACTTATAGCAAATGAGAGATGTGGGAGCTGGTACATTGATCCCAGCAAGAAAGGAGGAAGTGCATACTTCAAAAGTACCGATGGGCATACCGGAGTCTGGAAATTCAGCTCCCGAAGATTGAATTTACATCTGTTAGAGACAATTGGTGAATATGATGGGTTTGTACTCGAGTAAAATTTCCATAGAGTATAGGCTGAAAGCTCCATGCAGATGTATTATTGTAGATTCTACTAGGCGTGGAAAGCGTCAGTTACTTCTTAGATTCTTTATTTCGCTCCAAGTATACTAATGCTGAAAAGGTATGCCTGATGCATTGAGCAAAACAATCCCAATATGGTGTTGTGTACTAAACCGGGTTTTCTTTCCTGACATTCCAACCGCTCATAAGCTCTACGCTCCACCGCAAGTAGTTTCCGATTCCGAGCAAGCCCAAATGGCTAATCTGATTCCTCAATTTGTGCAAGCATTTCAAACTCTCAATCTCCCTATTGAATCTTTCCGAGAGAAAATCCACAAACCCATCAGGCCCATCTGGGTGACTCCCGAGTCTCAAATCTCGGAAACAAGCGAGATTTTTGAAGACTTCCATCCAGTTGTTTGCTGTACGGTTTCGCGCAGGGTTTCGGGCGGAGAAATTAGTGAGGGTGGTTATATACAAGGAGCAGGTGATGATACAGAAAACTGGGCTCATGGACTCACTCCTCCTATTTTCTGGACAAATCAAGAAACCTTATTCGAGACATCAGAAGAGGATTTACCTGGACTCATTGGAACTTTGATACATCAAACAAGCTCATCGCTCAGATCGAACGATAAACTGCGCATGATAAAACCAACTTCCTGTCTCTCCATCTCGACTATCGATGCGCTTCCACCCCCAAACACAAATACCAGTACCTGCACCATCGTCCTCTCACCAAAAGTCACACCGAAAGATACGTGGCACACCTCTCCCTCCCGTCTGGACATCGGACTCGGCGCCAAAAAAGTCGGCAGCAAGAATCTCCGCGCCGCTCTCCCAACTATCTCTTCTTTCTTCCTCGAGTACCTCCATACATCTTCTGCGAACAAATCTTCCAACCCATCTATACAAATCATCATCGCATGCGAGACTGGACACGATCTCTCAATCGGTGTCGCACTTGCTCTTCTCTGTCTGTATTTCGCCGATAACGGGGATTTGAAAGTTGCGCGCAGAGAAGAAGAGAAAGAAGATGCGTCGGTGAATAAAGATTTCATTCGTCAGAGATTAACCTGGATTTCTACGTCGATGCCAGATGCGAATCCGAGTCGTGCAACGTTGCAGAGTGTGAATAGCTTTTTGATGTCGTATTGATGGATGGGGTTTTTTTTGCTCGGATTGGATTGGTGTGGGGTTTTCGCTGCTGGGTTGGGTTGGGTTGGGCTATGTTATGTTATGTTATGTTATGGGATTAGAATTAAATCTGCGAGGATATTCCACGGTGTGAGTGGTTATCACATGGTTCTTTGGTGGATAGGAAGTTAGGCTGATGTAATGGTTATATAGTACATAGCACCGTTCATTGCGGGATTTGCGGGATTTGCAAATATTGGGATATACGATATCCCTCTTTCTCTCCCTCCTCCTCTTCCTATCCACAACCCTATCCTCTTCCTCTTTCTATCTCTATCTCTATTCCACAATATACGAACTTCGGTCCCATCACAAAATCAACTTCTGATATCTACACAACACAAAATACAAAATTACCTAGGTACCCATCATATTTTACATTCTAAAAGCGCGCAAGTTATATAACGTATATATATACCGTATACATACATGTAGTGAGCAAGTGAGTGCGTAAGATTTTATAATAATTTGAATTTATTGGGATGTATTAGGTATTGGGTGAGATGGTGTGAGTATATGGATATGGATATGGATATGGATATGGATATAAATATTTAGATAGATAATTAGGTAGATATATATATAAATAACTAAATAGTAGATAGATAGATATACAAACATGTGATTACTCATTCACTCTCTCGTATATAAAAAACCTCTCGCTTTTTAAAAGAAAAAACTGGATATTGATGTAATATATATAATACAATATAATACCTATGTAGATTCAACGAATCGGATTTTGTTATTCGGAATTCTGGAAATTTGAAAGGGGGAGTACTATATTGTATTGTATGCGGAGTATGTATACTTATTTTTATCTTATATTGGAAGAATAGAAAGTATTAGAGGATAGAGGGAATTGTGTATTTGATGGGTTAAAACAGGGACAGGAACAGAAACAAATGAAATAACTATCAAATTCTAAAGACAGCAAGAATCTCCGAAAAAAGAAAAAAGAAAGGATGAAAAATGTATAAATTAAAATGACAAGAACAATAACAATAAAAGTAAGCAAAGCAAATAAAAGCAAACCTCTTAAAAATACTCAGACACTACTTCCCCCCTATCTTCGACCCTTTCCCTCGATAGAAAACGTAAAAGTCAACTTCCCACGAGTCGAGGATTTCCTAGGCTTCTCTCCACGCCCATCGTTCCATTCCCACTCCGAAAGACCTCTTCTGTTTCTCATCTGCTTGATTTCCCTCCTCCGTTCCCTTTCCTCTTCCCGCTCTTTATCCTTCCTCTTTTTCTCTGCCAGCTTTTCCTCGCTCCGCTTTTGCTTTTTCCCTTCCCTTATCATGTGCCTATCGCGTGTTCTCTCCTGTCTGCTGCTATATTCCTGTCCGTCGCTAGAATCCTGTCTGTTACTAAAAAATTTGGGTACCCTAAATTTTGAGGATTTTCGTTCTCTTTCTTTCGGCTCTTCTATTTGTGTTTGCGCATTTGAATGCGTACTTGAGGCTGAATTCCCATGACTGGATGTTGGAGGATGGTAAAAGGAGATATTTTGTCCCACGACACCTGACTCAACGCCGAAGCGCGAGCCTGAGGTGGCAGCTCTGTGTTGTTCGCGACTTTTGTTGCAGTCTGAGTGGTTTCTGATATGTCCCTCGGGTGCTGCGAGTGCGACGCTTCTGGCACGAAAGGGTTCAAGTTTCGTTTGCGGTGGTGCTCTGTCCTGGTTACTGCCATCACGACTGCTAACACTAGGAGGACTTTTATGAGCAGAGTGAGATTTGGGCCTTCTACTTTTTTGTGATTCTTCGCTAAAAGAATGATATACGCTTGACGAAGTGTCCGATTGACGCTTTGCAAGTGGATGTATTGTTATGGGGAGTTGTGTGGAGTTTGATTTCGAGAGATAGGCTCCATCACTTTTCTGGATGAGTTTCCATATTTCACCTTTGTTTTTGGCCAAGATGCCTTCTCCGTCTGGCTCTCCTATTAATTTGCCAAGTCCTCTTAGGATATGCTTATATGCGACTTCATACCTAAGTCTATTACGAATAGATATCGAGGGGTATTGTTCGTCGGCCGTAGTACCGTGTTTGTATTCGAAAAGCGAATCTTAGCAGTGTGTTAGCATTTTTACAACATAATAACCTTGATTCGTGGGGTTCGAATACGTACAAGTCTTGACCCTGTATCTTTCATGAGTACATGAATCATTTGGAGTTCCATGAATCGCATCACATAGGTTGGAGATATATGATACAAAATATGTCTTACCTACTTCGGGGTTAACTGAGCCAGTGTTAAATTGAATCATTATCCTGTTGCCTTCCTCGATGAGTTTGCCTTTTCCCCTCGATCCTTTCGCGCTGGGGCGTTTGATGATTTTTTTTGAGAGTAATATATCGGCTATTTCATCCCACCATAGAGCAAACCGTGTACTATTTGTCAGGTTATATCCGTAGTCTATAATGCAATTTCAGTAACCTTCCAAGATATACAAATACGAGAGCAATAACTTACATCGAACGGTTCGATCCTTTTTGTGGATACCTATGAACAAAGACAATGGATTGATCGGTTCGGGTCTACCACTCCAAGCCATTTCCGAATTTTGGCTTTCGACAAGTGAATGTGTATAGCCAGGAAAAGGGCTTGGCATTGATCTATGCGAGCGAGTCTCCCCCATCCCCAAGGCCTCGTCGCCAGACGTGCTACTTGAACTTTCATTGCCAGTCTCGCTCTCCGGTCTCTTGTAGCGGAAGCGGGATCGGAAGTGTTCTCTTCCCTTTGATTTTCCATTACTCATTTCCTCAAGGGCAAGCCGACCCTCCTCCTTGTTCCAATCAAGTTTCCAGTGACTTCCCTCCTGTGCAACTGCCTCGATTGCACTTGTACTTTTAATTCGATCACGTACCGTTTTGTATTGTTGGCCAGCGGTATAATTGGTAATCCAAATTCTTTTGTTGCTCGACGTGTGGTCTTTGTTATTTGTCAGTAGATGCTTATACTATATAGACCAGCAGTTGGCTTTTTGAGAAATAAGGTGAACTTACACGGCATTTTCTTACAAGTAGGATGATATCTTGAAAGGGAAAAGTCAGTTTTTCCATTTATATCTCTCCCTTCTGTTATTTGCCAATAGACCCACTAAAACATTGGTTTGTTAATAGAAGTAATGATAGAGTCTAGGTGGATAACACCATCAAGTAGTTGTGATGGAGGGATGAAAGTTGAGGCCTGATAGAGTTTCCAATTGTACTTACTTTTTCTTCATGAGAATCGGTTGATTCAATTAAGAAATGATCGCCAAATAACTTATCCAAGGTCACCAGATCCAGTTCTACTGTGCAGTCATTCAGGACCTTCAAGTCGTGGTTTCCGAATTTATCTAGAGATTTGTGTTAGACGAATTCCTCTTGAAAGATTTCCGGTTGTGTAGCTCGCCGGAATAGCAACTCACATGTTGAAAAAACACCACTCTTGATTGTCTCGGTTCTAGCACTAGGCTTGCTAGCACTATGATGCGACGACATGTCGAAAGGATTTAGTGCTAGGGTCAACTTTCTCCGACACTGTATATTCTGGGGTTGCAGATAAATTATGCTTGAAAAGGGAGATGCGAAGGCGTAATAACTTAACATTATATTAGGCACAGGCTGTTCCAACAAGACCTTCAAGTTGGGCTCCGCGGTTCTTGTGTATTCGTCCTCCAGTTAGGCTTAGAGACCTGTTCACATCCAGACTACATATCTGTCCCCATTATTCCTGGTGGCGCAATGATTACCGCAAGTGCTCACTGACCCTGCGGCCGCGATAGAGTCAAAGTGCAGCCCTTTTGAAAAGCTTCATGAGAATGTATCGGCCGGCTTCTCCGATATAATGTGCATGGGGCTCGAAAAACAGCATTAGAAACCAGCATCCCCTTCGATGATGTATTCTGTTCGCATGAAGCACTAGGTTTTTGCAATTGGGACATTATCCGTATAATGTTAGGGGTAGAATTGACTGTACTGTATGAAGCTTCGACATGAGAGTTGAAGTTCAATGTGGTCTTATGCTGCCCTCAGGTAAAACAAAAGCATCCTTTGCTAACGGCCATGTGGATCGACCTCAAATGGTTCTTTCGTCTGTACAAGAAGATTCGCTAGCAAAATGCTAGGCTCCAACTTCACTCATCATAACAATCGAGTCTCAAATTCTGACGGCCGTTCGTGCCAGCACCTCAGAGGTATCGCATAGATATCAATCAAAGTTGAGGAACATCAAGCACCCAGATAATGCAATATGAATCTCGAAATGCGCTTCCAAAAATAAAAGTCAGTATTGCAGTGTAGGATGCGAGATGGGAACTGGCCCAAATCTGGTTATTCTGTTCAAGCGCGCGGCTCATACTGTGTCGACCGACCAGACCGGACAATACGAGTAGACAGGCTCTTTTACTGTTGGTTCCCAAGAATTCGCAAGAACTTGTACTTGCTACTATGCCAAATGATTGTGTGCATGTTCCTCATCAATCATAGATACCTCTCTTGTTTGATGTCCTCCGTTGCTGACAATATTGTTTGAACACTAACCCCGTGTTCAACTCAGTGCCTTGTTTACACTTGTAAAGCTATTGGCAAATGTCAGCAGCTAGGAAAGTACTAAAGCACGATAGTGTGCTTAATGTCGGCGAGCAGTCTTGTTATGAATCTTGACACCAAAAATGCAATCGCAAATGATGACCTCGAGCGACTTTACAATTCGAGAGTGGCTGAGGGCTATCATGATGGATCGGTACGTCACTGCGTCAGCCACACCTTGCTCAATTGTTGAAACCTCCAGGGCGCCAGGGCTCCAGGGCTTCTTCGGGATACCTAGCTACCTACCTACCTACCTAGGTATCATTTATTGTGGCTTACGCATCAGTGTACGATATAGGGGAATCCCTTATTTGTAAGCTGGAGTGTTTGCGGTGATAGGCTGGCACGTGGCTGGTTCTTCATCGCTACCACCCCGCACCTTATCGTTCTCTTATCGCTTTCTTCTCCCAGTTCCCCTTCTAGGAAAGAAACAAAACGAAGATAGGAATTGCCCTCACACAAACCAGGAAGACAACTCGAACATATTCTTCTGTTAACACGAGCTCCGAGTTATTTCTGCCTTTCTCCAAATACTCTTTCCAAAGCTTGATCAAAACGTTAAACAAGCTATACGCACCCAAAAATTCCACATCATGGCCGCGGAAAACTACGAAGCTGCAATCACTTTGATTGATGAAGCTCATGCTTTAGATCCAACTATCAGCACAATAAATGGCGAGAGTATACCATACGAGCTTCACTATGCCCAGAAAATGACCCATTATCTCTCTCTCCGCGCTCCCAATGCTTCTCCCATCCTCAAAGTTGCTATCCGAGCACAGCATTTTCGACGCTGGGAAGTACCACGTTCCTCCTACCCGATGACCAAGCCCGGGTATCTGAATTGGAGGACCTTTCTCAAGAAACGACAGGCTGATCTTGCGTCTGCTATATGTGTTGGTTGCAACTTTACAAGCGAGGAAGCGGAAGAAGTGGCTAGATTGATAAGGAAAGAGGATTTGAAGAAAAATGAGGAGACGCAGATCTTGGAGGATGTTGCTTGTCTAGTGTTCCTGGATGATCAGTTTGATGCTTTTGAGAAGGGTCATGATGAAGAGAAAATCATCTCAATTTTGAGAAAGACGTGGGGGAAGATGAGTGAGGAAGGACATCGTCTGGCATTGCAGATACCGATGAGCGACACCAGTAAGAGTTTGATCCAGAAGGCTTTGGGATAATTCAAAATTTGTTGGAACAGTGATGGAGTGATATAAATTCAATGCTATGGTGTAAATACTTGTTTATGTGTTAGTATATTGGTTTTGGTTGAGCAGGCTACAAAAGACCGGAATGGGCTGGGTAGGTGTAGGTTAATACTCCATGGCGAATGGGCAAATGATATTGATTACTGGCATATAAAAAGCTCACAAATAAATTGATCATAATTATGGATTGGAACAAACAGCGGGCGATATCTTCACAACTTACATTTCCACTTTGGAGAGGAGATCAAATTTGCTGTTATTGACCTTAGGATTGTGTTGTCAACTATGTGATGTATCTACGCTATACTGATAGGCGGCCTGTTCAAGCGAACAGTCCTCTTTGTGTGGTCTTGCTTACATTTATTTCAATATGCTATCGGGCTTCATAGCACCATTTTACAATCACTTCCCCTTCCGCTTCTATCGATACCCCTTTCCCTTTCTACATGTCCACCTTCACTTCAGCGATCTTCTGCAACTTGTCATGGATTAATAGACCTTGGATATCCAACCATTTAACCCATTCCTCTTCCGTCGCTCCAAACATTTGCTTTCCAGGGATACGTGGCATTTTTCTTAAATGGCAACATAGCTGTTGTAGCTCAAAGCCTGTAAGGCCATCCTCAAGAGAATCATAGATCCACTCCTTGCAAGTGTCGGAATCCCATTCTCCCATCTTATGATACTTGAACTCGCCAGGCGCATAGAAAGGATTGTCTTCCATAGAAGAGTTAATTCCTTGGCTGACGACCGATGAGGTGAATTTCTTAGTGAGTTTTTCTTCAATGGATTGTGCGCTTTGTCTGGGTTGCGCTACAGAATTTTCGGCCTGCATGGATCTTCTCAATCGTTCTCCTGCTTGCTCCTTGGATATTTCATCCTCTGCTTTCAACTGATACGATCGTAATACCTCTTCTCCTGACTTTGTCAATTGCAAGTTCAGTGCCTTCAACTCCGACTTCAACTGTTCAATCCGAAGATCTTTCTCGTACTTCGCCCTGGCATCATGACAACGCCATTCATGCTCCACGCGCATTTGATCATCGCTATACGCTTGACCATCCCGCGATGAATGATATAATCTTGCATGTTCCGCGTCTACTCGTCTTGCTTCTGCTCTTTTCCAATCATTCTCCTTCTGCCACCTTTTATACTCGGCCTTAACTTGGCTTATATCATTTTCAATCTTCTTTTTTGCAATATTTATTCTCTCCTTCTCTCTTTTCTTGGCCTCTTGAATCATCTTGTCCATCTCTCTCTTTTCTTCCTTCGCTATCCTTTTCTCCTCGTCTTTGATCTTCTTTTCCATTTTTCTCTCGTTCTCCATCTTCTCTTTCTCGACTTTCTCATTTTCCTTGATCTTCCTCTCAATCTCTTTTTTCTTCTCTTTCTCGATTTTCTTCTCCTGTGCGTTTAACTTGGACTCAGACTTTGGGAATTCGAATATTGAAAACATCGATTCTTTGGCCGGCTTCTCATGAACATTCTCGCCGTCCTTCTCGCAATCTAACATGCATGAGTTACTTTCCCCCCTTGATTTGCTACTAGAATTCTTACTGTTTTCTTGATGAAAACCTCGCTCTTCATTGTCATTTCCTCGGTGATCACTTCCACTTGGCTTAAAACTTGCTTCCGACATCGCCATATCGAGGAGAGTCATAGCCATTTTGGTTTCGACGATATTGAGAATCAAGATTAAAGATTAAGATGGCTATATATGTATGTGTGTGTGCTTGTAAATGATGGTAAACTTGATGAGAGAAGTCCTACTTGTGTTTTGGGGGAAGATGGGAAGTGGGGAAGAGGTAGAGAAGAATATCCTATCTATTACACAGGAGCCAGCCCACCATTCTTGAGTCTGCTAATCCGGTTCTGGTTTTTAGGGAACTTATCCTTCTATGGTATAGTATAGCATAAGATAGTATGGCACGAATCAATGCGATTTTGTTGTAAAATCCCATTCCAAGATCCAGAATCCGATATTCCCTCAACTCAAAGTGCATCATTAATTCTGATAGTTTAACCCCTCCACCAATCAAGTTCATTTTGAGGTTTTAGTATTCCACTTAATAAACTAACTTCAGATACTAGCTTGGATTCATGGCACATGCACGAAATACCGGGCCCGTAGCGCATTTTTTAGTTGATTTACTCGAGTAAAGCTGCCTGGTTTCGTCGATGACGGGGTTTTCACTTCTTGGCGAAAGTTAATTTTGATATCTGGTCTCGAATGTTCGATATATTGAAACGGGTATTTGGGGGTTTCTTGGAGTCGTGGGAGATTTATACAAGTCGGTAGGCGGGAGATGATTCTATTCATTTTGCATTCTATGAATTTAGATGAGTTTTCCTGGTGATTTGGAACATATGTTGTGAAAGATATCAAAAGTTTGTGATGGATTGAGAAGGGGGGGTGCCAAGATGTGAGAGATGCCGCTAAACGTCATGTATTGATTGTTGACGATCAATGGGATTTTACAATCGCCATGAGTACGAAAAGAATCGGGCTCGGGCTCGATTAAACAGGCATGCATGTGGGTCTACATAATCATCGCTGTAGTAACAAAGACGGCTCCTCTTCACAGTTACCACTAGGCGCTTTTCGACATATGTTGTGATGTTCTCGGGAACATCTTTCATGGGAAATGCCTGGTTAGTGTTTAGATTAGCTGCATTTTACAAATGGCTGTCTTGTAGGAACCAAATAACATTAGAGATTGTATAATGACTACCTGAATAACTTGTCTAATGACCTCGAAACTACGTACTCTAACAGCAGAATTCACTTGGCCAACTAAACGTGCACGCATCTGCATCGTCCCAATCTCGGTGTACCAACCAGCGGTTTCACAAGCCTCGTGCTCTTCCCATTACCATCCATTGAAAGCAGAAACTGGCACACGAGGCCAAAGCTCAAGTCAGAAGTGCTGAATAAAGAAAAAACTCATGAACGAATTATCTTCAATATCCCATTTGCTCGGCCTTTCAAATTGAGTCAGCTGATCCCCATGCCCTCCTCAATGTCACCCCCAGATTATGTAAAAACGACATCCAGACCAATAACTGATGCAAAGATATATCAAAAACTCGCATTCCAATCTCAATGTCGATGTTCCTCCAAAAAAAAACCCCCCCAAATGAAACCAAATAGAATCAATCTCTATATATCTCCACTGGAGACTTTGCCTACTAACTACCCCCAATCAAGCAAGTCCATCCTTTCTAAACTTTCTCTCAATAAATTCAGCCTTCACCATTCTTCCAGTATAATTGAAGAACCCAGCTTGCAATTGCAACCATTGTGTACTCCTATGTTTCTCCATCAGATACTCCAAAGTTTCGCAATCCTCTGCTGACCATATTTTATCCGGTCGAAGATGCCCCTGGTGATTTCCATGTCCATTTCCCTGCTTACGTTCTTCCTGTTCCTCATCCCCATCATCTCTTTCTTTCTCAAGCTCTCCATAAGACTTGCGCTTCTTTTTCTTTTCTTGTTTTGGAGCAGACGCAGCGGCAGCATTGGATTTGGGTTGATGGTAAGGACAATCTGGTGAGATGTATATTTCCTCTTCTGTATCTTCATTGTCGACTTGTGCGGTACACTTGCTCTTCTTTTTCTTCTCGACCTTCTTGGGCTTTTCTTCTACCTCTGCTTTTCCCTCTTCGTCCTCGGTCTTTTCTTGTTCTTGCAAGACTTTGTATCTTGCTACTACTTCTTTCTTGCCGGTACCTAATTCCCCAGATATTTCCTTCCAGGTCTTGTTTTCCTTCTTCATGGCCATGAGTTTTGAGTCTTGTTCTTTGGTCCATTCATTTCCGTCGACGGGTTCTACCTTCTCATCCTTCTTATCGTCTGTAATCTCGGTAGGTTCTTCGGGTGCCTTTTCTGCAGCTTTATCATTAATAGAAGGGGTCTTCTCTTTGGAATCTGTGGCTGTGACTGTGGTATCAGCGCTTGGTTCCTCAGGCTTAGTAGTAGTAGACTCGGGGTCATCCTCGCCTTTGGATGTTTCCTTGACATCCTTATCTTTCTTCTTATCCTTGCCCTTGTCTTTATCTTCCTTTTTCTTGACTTCGACCTCGACGATAACGACTTCCGGTTCGGCTTTCTTGTCTTTATCCTTGTCTTCGGTGCTTGGGACTGCAGCTATTTCGATGACAACATCAGCTTTGGGCTCTTCACCCTTTGGCTTTGACTCCTCAGACTTCTCGTCGACCACCTTCACTGCCTCTTCTTTCCCGCCTTCATCTTTCTGCAAATTCAATACATGCTCACCCTTATCATCACCGTCGGTTTTCTTGACCTCAGCCACGTCTTCCTGCTTCTCATCCTTCACTCCCTCCTTGCTCTCTGCCTTCTTCTCTTCCTTACTCTCCTCCACAACTGTCTCCAATACCTCCTCTGAGATCTTCGCCTTAACACTCACCACTTCTCCCGCACTCCCGCTCCTGCTTCTCCCATGCCCATTCTTCTTACTAACTTTCCTCACAACAAGCATTTCCACTTCTCCCACCATTCCATCTTGTTCTCGATCCTCCAGAATAACAATGTTTCTCCCGTTTTTATCTTTCGTAGCCGTTGCTCTGATACGACTATCATTTCTCTGGCGCGTGGCTGCAGGAACAACATTATTCGGATTGGGAGAATTGATGGAGAGGAGTGAACCGCCCAAAACCCAGTCTGTGAAGGAGACGTGAATCTTGCCCTTTGTTTTTGGTTTTGCGAGAGCACTGGTGAGGGAAGGTTGAGTGGGAGATGGCAATGGTGGTCGTGGTGGCATATTGGCTTTTGTAGAGCTTTATCTAGGTGGTCGTTTTTCTCGATTTCGATTTCGAGTTTTAGTTGAGAAGAAAGATCGAAGATGAGATAACACCTGTTACTGCCAAAAGTAGGAGGATAAAAAGGATTTCTCGATCCACCTCGTTGTATTGAACGGAGCCTAGTAAAAGTCGAGCGGTGAGTATCAACCCAAGAATTGTTATCTCGATGATTATTGCAAGTGCTACTTTCTCCAACATCAAAAAGCAAGTATCAATTTGAAAAATCTTCTGCGTTTTGATTGTTGGCGAGGTTGCAAAGTGAGAGTGAGGTAGCTAAAAAAAAAAAAGAGAGAGAATTGAGAAGGGGTAGAAAGAATTATTTGTTCGTTACTGAGGCAATAAAGACTTCAATATTCCAAGGTTGTTGCAAAGATGAGACGGGAGTAAGATGTTTACCCAAGGCTCTTTTGTCTCTTCTTTGCATATGGTTGTCGTTGTTGTGGTTGGAGGTGAAGAATAAAAAGGGAGTAACAAAAGGCAAGTGGGAAAGGAAAGGTCTGAAAAAATTGCTTGTGAGGTTTTAGATTTTAAGATTGTATGGCTGTCTTGTTATGGTCTGAAGCCATCGGCCGGGTGACCAGCAGCATTGATTGAAGCTTTTGACAACAAAAATATCCATCCATCTTGTGAAGAGTGATGAAAGTGAAGTCTGAACAACAGTGAAAGAAAATATAAATCTTCCATGAAATATGTGGTTATGATTTTACCAATCATAGAACAATTGGTTGCCAAACATCAAGGAACAGGATAGAATATCTACAGAGAAGAAGCGGAAATATAATTTGGATTGACTACTTCGTTGGTGTCATGAAAAGCTGTGCGCGATGACCTGGATATTCTTGGACTTTTTTGATGGACTTGTTCGATGCCTTAACATATTGGTATTCAGATATGCTAAATGATGTATAACACACCTAGTCAAGAGGCCACCTACCAAATCAGGTTACAGATGTGCCTGTCCGAAACCGACATTTGAAGGAGGACTTCAATAACTAAAGATTTTTCCACTAGAAACCGAGACACCTCAAGAACATTATGGCGTCATTGAATGTATAGTGATATACAGGATGCATGTGATCAATGGAAAGAGATCTAGTGGAATGTCGAAGGAGACAACTGAACACCATGGGTATGGCAGGTGAATGTATCTTATCATCTAGGAAAAGAGGCTCAAGTGATCCTATACGATGTCATCAAAAACAAGAGTAATCAAGACAGCCGGAAAGATTTTCAGTCAGCTTGATAATTGATGTTGGTCTTGTAATGACTTATAGGTGATCCGAGATAATGTAGTCAGCAAGAAATCATCTTGTGATAATGATAGAGTTTGGGGGCCTTAAGGCTCGCTAGTTCACAACTAGACCTAAAAGGGTTGATAATAAATATTGCGATAACTTCAAAATGGCGACGGTGTTCTTACTATTTTGCTGTATAGATGGAAGAATCAACCTTCTGCCTTCTTGAAAGTGGGCTGTTTTTGGTGATATGTGCAAGTTTGGCTCGATACAAGTGGTCCACCACAAATCACTATTGTCTTTATTGTTCTGTCAGAAATAGTAAAATTAGTGGGTAGAATTTCTTGAGTTGATTTGATGAACCGATGCTTTGCAGAGCAAAGGCTTCGTCAAGCCAGTTGAGCAAGTCGTCGTTCAGATTGTCGTTCTGAGGATTGAAAGAGTGTGGCCGAAATATGACAAGGATTGACCGCTTGGCCGTGGTACATATTGCTTTGAGATCGGTATCTCTTTATGGCGCATAAAAATCTAGATTGTCAGCCTGTAAAGTAATCACCTGGAAGTTACTTACAAGACAAGTGATCGAATTGTATAATATGAGACGAGATATTCCAGCGTTAGACTGAGATAGTAAAGGGCTTAACAGGGGCGTAAGCTCGTGTAGTGCAATCGGAGAGGAAAGCCTGAAGGAAAGCTTGACACGAGGTAAGAGATTTGTCCCAATTTTAGTGGTTGACGCTGATCGCCAACGAGCACACCAATCGGGAGCGATTGAAATGGCAACACGCTAAGAAAACTAAACTCAATCGAATATTATTCAATTACTTTCCTTACAAAAAAACTGATTTGGTACTTTTTTCTTTTTTATGATATAAAGTCTTGCTACAGGCTTTCAATTATTAAACTATAGGGACTTTTGGAGTTTTTATAATCTATATCGATTAAGTCTATTAGTTAATACAATACCCGAATTCTGAATATAATTAGCCGATTCAATTGAAAAGAAAGCTATTGTAATATTTACTTGTATTAAATATAAACCAAAGCATTCAATTGGGTTTTTTTATTAGTATTTGGATTTTCTATGGTTTCTTATTAGGCTTAAATATCAATTAATGTGTTGCCATTTCAATCGCTCCCCACCAATCGGGGATGACACCGCAGTGTAGATCTCTTCCCGAAGTGGCAATGTTGATTCTCCGCTCTATGACTACAACTGTCATCGACCTGTCAGGTGGACTTCTTAACAATTTGGTATATTCATGATTGAACGTGTTCGAGATCAATAAGCACATAATGCAGACCCCTTCATAGGATCGAGTATGGATAGCTGCCAAAACTATAGCAAATCCGTTGCACTATGCAGGCTATTTACATCAAGGTGAAATCCTCGAACAAGTAAGAAGCGGGTAGCAACTGAGACACTTCGGGTGGGAAGTTTTCAGCTCATGTATGAGAAATTTCTCCCATACATTGGAAAGAATAGTATCTATAAAAAAGAGTTATTCCGCAGGAAATCCCTTTATCATAACTCACACACTTTAAGACTCGAAAATTTGGCTTGCATAGGACGTTCCGCCATAACCAGTCTTTCAATTAGATACCAACATCGAAATGGCAAAGTTTCAAACTCTCATCGCGGCAATAATCCTCAGGTGAGAGCCAGCTCTTAGTGTGAGCCAGACCACCTTCGAGATTCTAACTAATTCGCGTTCCCAATCTAGCAGTACAGCGTTCGCAGCTCCCCAAGGTGACCAAACCCAGGGGTCGACTTCGTGCTTTACGTACATCACAATTGCTCCAACCAGTATGTAGAGCTGAAATATGAACGTATAATGTTTTTGGACATTTGAAAGGAACTGACCTATGATGTGTAGGTTTATGTCCATCGGAAACTTCTTGTCCTGCACGCCCAGGGTGCATTCAGACTGTGATTAACACGATCACTTTCCCAGCCCCAAACACATTGTGCCCTACTACGCCCACAGTGACGGCGTACCCAATTTTTTGCACAGCTTGCGAGGAAGGATGTTCAACGATCAGCGAGACTGTCACTACAACCTTGGCTGCATGAGTGGTTTCAATAATCTGGACTATGTTGCAACAATGAATCCATTTTCAATGTGGAAATCCTTAGAAGACTACTTTGAAAAGCTCAAATCTGGAGAGTGATCTGGCTCAAAGACGACAGGGAAAGGGGTTTTGTATCACTTTGGAGTGTATTGCCATATCATGATTGTGGTTGTGATGAACTGGTAGTGCAAAAACGTTTATTTGAAGTTCATAGCAAGGAAATAGATAATTTTAGCAAAGCACACGCGCTTTCGAACAAGTGGTCCAGTAACGCCAGTAATATCATTAGCAGCCCAGTCAATTGATTCGCTGCTTGTCCACTCGGATCACTATACACTCAAGTATACTTGAGCTCTATGAACGTGAATATTTGATCATCAGTATCACTTCAAGTGTCAATATGCTTGCAATGACTTGAACCGTATTGTATGGTAGTTATCTCAGCTATGAATCTTAAAGTAGAAATTAGAGGTGAAGCATTTAAAGTCAATGTCTTTCGCTTTGCTTAGTAGTGCTAGCCGTACTTGATTGGATGACAGTGTAGCACGTGAATTCTCGCTAAAAGGTCCGAACTTTTCCCCACCATATTGCAATTTCGAAAATTTTGATTCCCAAATTTATCATCGACAAATCTACGCCAAACCTCACCATTAGAACTTCATCAATTCTACTGGAAGACTGTCATCATGTCTAAAATCACAGTCGGTATGTTATTGTCTCTCACTGTTCGCCAGGAAGAATTTCTCCATTGAGAAAATTAATTGAAACAAATACTAACGTATTCGCCTCACAGCCGGAGTGCGTACCAACGTACAAAGTCTTCTTGAGTACTCTCTCGAGACCAAGAAGAGAAACTTCCTCGAGACCGTCGAGCTCCAAATCGGCCTCAAGAACTATGATCCCCAACGTGACAAGCGTTTCTCCGGAACCGTCCGTCTCCCAGTCGTTCCCCGCCCAAACATGAGCATCTGGTATGTCCACGAAGTCGAATATATATGATATGGGAGGCAAAGGCTGATTGAAGGATAGCATTCTCGGTGATCAACACGATATCGATCGTGCCAAGCACGGTGGTGTTGACGCCATGTCCGCTGATGACTTGAAGAAGCTCAACAAGAACAAGAAGTTGATCAAGAAGCTCGCACGCAAGTACGATGCTTTCGTCGCTTCCGACACCTTGATCAAGCAAATTCCTCGTCTCTTGGGTCCCGGTCTCTCCAAGGGTTTGTTATATCTGTTCCCTACATTATATAATTATGACTAACATCTGTTTTCACAGCTGGTAAATTCCCAACCCCAGTCTCCCACAACGAAGATCTTAGCGGTAAGATCAACGAAGTCAAGTCCACCATCAAGTTCCAATTGAAGAAGGTCTTGTGTATGGGTGTTGCTGTCGGAAACGTCGAGATGACTGAGGACCAATTGATCTCCAACATCATGTTGTCTATCAACTACCTCGTCTCCTTGTTGAAGAAGGGATGGCAAAACGTTGGCAGCTTGACCATCAAGGCATCTATGTCTCCACCCAAGCGCCTCTACTAGATTACCCTTCTCTTTATTGAGCAAGTGGTATGTGGTGGGATTATTGCGAGTAGTTAGGTAGAATAAAATAAAACTAAATACAAGCAATGAACGTTCTACAGCCAATCACATTTTTATTTCACTGAGTGGTATTGACACTTGAGATCATGTAAAAAAAAAATGAATTTATTATGATTGTAATCGTGAGCATGTTGATGTTCGACTATGCGGCTTCTATTATATTCCGTCGCACACATTCGCGCACACTGACTGAATAGCTTGCTCTACAAATCTGGCTTCCACACTTTCAGAGCACATTTTCGAGAATCAACGTACAACTTGCGACCGCAGCTGTAATCAATTAAACACAATTACCGTTGCACGAAAGAGATCCTTGGAAGAGCATAATGCATAGCAAACGTTTTGCTGAATCTGAAATTCCAGTTCCTTGGCTCTAATGTATGATGCAATGGTTACCTATTCATGAGCGAGTACAGCATGTTCTTAAGCTTGTATGTTCGGCAGCATGATAACTTGTTGCTATCAGGGAACCAAAGACGGAGACCTTGACAAGGACACAGCAAACACCGCAGAAATGCTCAGAGCACACAACTTCGAAAATTCATCACTATTGCACACAATATTTTATACTACGGAATTTACTAGCTACCAGGATACTCACTACTTACCATATATACACAACAGCTACAAAGCTACGTGTGTATATATATATATACCGGCCATGATACAAGTACATAAAGCAAATAAAAGATTCACTATGAAAATCCATTTTGCAAGATCGTTACTCAATGCGCGCTTTCTTTTCACAAAAAAAGCAATTGCACAAAAGTATGTAGAGACCACCCCACAGTCAAAATCCGATAGAATCGTCGAAGACGGCTGATAAGGAAGAGTGTTCACCTTCATTCAAGGGGGCCGGGAACGGAAGAAAACCCAACTTTTACTTCGAAGAAGTAAAGGATAACCCTCAGCAAGTCGCCGTAGCGAAGCCCCCATGTAAATGTTATAAGTATTAATTATAACCTCTACTGATGATGAAGAAGAAAAGAAGAGGGATAGAGGGAGGTGAGTGAGATATTTATATTGAAAAAAAATTCGTTAGCTTTTTTAGCGCGCTCTAGGGTGCATTTTGCCCTGTTTGCACAGTGAATTGTGCACGTGATTCATCTAATTTTTGTGACTCTGGTATCACGTTTTGTGTGCGCCGACCTGCGTAACTCCCAGATATCATTTTTGGTCCTCAAACACATTTTCCCCGAACCACAAGCAAAAAGTAAAGATCAGCCTCATACACGAGCAAGCATTCACATCATCATCCACTTCCGAGTCCCGAGTGAGAGGTTTCTCCATATATTGAAAACTCAGACAACTGCTTGTCAAATACCTGCCTACTAAGTACCTAGTAGTGTCAATCAATCTCAATTGTCTGGAACTCCAACCCCAATCAAACTCCTCCATGTCAATACCAAAAGTATGCCGAGCTGCATCAATTCTTCCAAAATGTTACGCAAGCTTTCCCAGCTCTTTCATCATGTTTATCCTCTACTTTTCGTTTCTGCATCACGATAATGTTCAGCGGTGATGCTCCATCTGTCAATGGACAGCTGCTTTGACATAGTATGCTCTTATCCGTTCTTTCATTGTGCAATTCATCTCAGTATTTGGTCCGAATCTCTCTATTCCATCCATAGCTCTTTGTAGAGTTTCGATGAGGCCATCACAAAGCCAACAAACGAGCATGGTTCAAACCTTTCCACAGCTTCTTTGTGCCTTGTGGTAACAGAGTATGCTCAGTCGCTCTCCCATTGGTTTGACTCGTGGATTTGGCCTTTAGGTGAAATTGGGTATGTACACCCGAGTACAAAGGCACCCAGAAATTCTCCTACTCGTGCGGCCAGAAAGTATGCAACTCCGGCGCTGGGTTACTCCGTACGGAGTAAGCAAATACCATACGTCCATTTAATAGACACAAATCGTACTTAAACCCCCCCTCTTTTGGTTCCACGACAAATAATCGGTACACAGCACCCGGGCTCCTCAATCCTTATTATCAAATTTGTCTTGGCTATATATTACCATTTACTTTTACTACTTTTCAATCTAGAAGTTCTGGGGATTTTAGTTTTTTTTACGATCAATTATCTAGCGTCATCGAATCCGCCATATCAATTACCCATTTCAGGCATAAGATGCTGCATGGATTGGGTGATATGATCGCTTAGACCCATTTCCTTTTTTTGCCATCTCTCACGGTCCAGTGAATCGGTGAACTTGGGTTACTAATGGCTTTTGGGCCGATCGACTTATTAGTAAAAACTGCATATACACATACACATTTCCGGTGTAGGGGTTTGATGTGACGCCCTTTATCTTGACGACGCACGCCTCTTGTACAAGCACACCATATTTGATTTCCTTTCTTTTAATACGGCATATTATTCTTAACATCCAGGATCCCGCGCGTTGTCATTTTTTGAGGAACCTGACGACAAGTTATCATCCCATATACCCACCATCTTTTGAGTTTTCAGTTCACCTACCTACGACAATAAATGGATATCGAGAAGAAAAATATATCTTCCCTCTCGTCCTTACATATACCAGAATTTCGCAAACCCAATTACGGATCCGTTGTAGTGCTTTGACCACTATCACATTGGTGGCGAAGAAACGGGAGAAGCTTAGTGAAGGTGCTCATCAGTTTATGTGAGAAACAAGCCTCACATAGATAAATTTGAACACCGATAACATGGCAATGAATCAAAGAAACGGTGGCTCTGTTGGGGATCTTGAAACCCCATTGGAAGGTGAACGTCAAACCTCCGGGCACACCAGTCAAAACAGCAATGACAACCCCCACTCTTTTTCGTTTTTGGGGGATTCGTTAGAAGAAGCTCCGGAGGTAAGGATCGAAAGGCTAGGTAGACAAAGGCCAGAGGTCTTCAAGTCACTATGGGCGGAGATTGGATTTGTATTTTCAATTTCAATGTCACAGGTGCTCACCGTGAGTTCTATTAATCTTTCCCATTTTTTGGTTCAATGCACAGACTCTGACAGTGGAAAAGGAATACTTTGTTTCTGGCTTCACAGTCATACTGCCCACTCTGGTCGACAGTCTAGGAATACCATCGGCCTCGGCGACATGGCCTGCCAGCGCTTTTTCGCTCACTCTTGCCTGCTTTCTTTTGGTGTTTGGCCGCTTATCAGATATGTATGGATCGTTTCCAGCATATGTAGCAGGTTTCATTTGGCTTGCTTTGTGGAGCCTGGTAGGTGGATTTTCAACTGATCTTATAATGCTCAATTTCTGTCGGGCATTGCAAGGCTTGGGTCCAGCGATGTATCTACCTTCAAGTGTAGCTCTTATCGGCATCATATATCGACCAGGCCCACGGAAGAACTTGGTTTTCGCAATTTATGGAGCATGTGCGCCACTGGGTTTTTTTGTGGGAATCTTCTTCGCTGGATTGGTAGCTGAGTACACAGACTGGGGCTGGTGGTTCTGGATTGGCTGCGTTTTTGCAGTCATCACAGCTATCGCGTCTTACATGACAATCCCTCCTGACATTGCCAAAAAGCGGAAAGTTCGCGAGGCACGCCAGGGCACGGATGATCAAGTGAGAATGGATTGGTGGGGTGCTGTTTTCATTGTCGTGGGACTGATTCTCTTTACCTTCGCTATCATCGATTCGGCTCACGCACCGAATGGCTGGAAGACGCCCTATATCTACGGTTTATTCATTGTCGGGAGCTTGTTGCTCTTTGCCGCTGCATACATCGAGATCCACACTAGGCAAGCTTTGATCCCAAGCTCTTTCTTCAAAGTCCCCTCCATGGTACCGCTTGTCTTTGCACTTTTCTTGTGCTACGGTTCTCTGGGGATATTCTTGCTTTATGCCACATTCTACATGACTGGCGTCATGGGTGGTACCCCGTTACAGCTTGTTGCGTGGTATACACCAATGGCTTTAGGCGGCTGCATAATTTCTACACTTGGTGGCTTTGTTCTTCACCTACTACCAGGAACAGCCCTTATCGTCACAGCTGGAGTGGCCTGGATCGTTGCACCTTTGCTATTTGCCATTGCTCCAGCTGGCGCCAATTATGTAAGCCCTCTCCAAATATTTCTTAATCAGATGCTGACAAATTATACAGTGGGCATATATATTCCCTGCCATGATATGTGCAACAATTGGTATCGACATAACATTCACAGTGGCTAACATATTCTTCACTACTTCCCTATCAGAATCACAGCAAGGTCTTGCTGGCTCCATGGTGATGCTCATTCTACATTTGGGTATTGCGGTTTGTCTAGGATTTTCAGATATCATCAACACTTACACTTTAGATCGTCTGGGTCTGAGACAAAGTTACCACGCAGTATTTTGGTTCGAAGTTACTTGTGCAGGTGTTTCATTGATAATAATGGCACTTTTTGTCAAAATCAAGAGAGCAGAGAGTGAATTGACTGTCGATGAAAGAATGGCAGCGATGAATGACATGCAATTAGATCAATCGACGACTGCGGCGAGAAATATGGGTACGGACAGTGCAGATGTTGCAGATGATGGGAAGTTGAACTGATTTTTTACGCGTCAAAAAGCATGCTATATATCTGGATCTATGAATTTATGCGAAGTTAATACCCTCAGGTCGTTGGATTTTAGGCGTTCGTGGATTAGAGCAACTGAGCAAGAGCAAGAGCAAGATGAAGTAGAATAGAAATACACTACTCTATTGTTTTCCTATGATTTATTTAAGCAATACCTCAGAATATACGTCACTCGCCAAGAATTAATGGTCTTCAATTCTAGAATGATGAGAAATCTTTTGATACAACTTAAAACTTGTCGAGGGGATGTTTCCCGGCAATCGCTGACATGTCAATCCCCAGCTTTTCCTCATACAGCTAGCGTCCGGAATCACGGATCTTTATCTCATTCCGATATTCTTCAACCTCGAACGGTCAAAGATGCTTGTTCACCCTGAGATTGCTTTCTTCTCAAATTCAGCATCAATCTCATTGAAAACGGCATGAGCAGACATTCCGCTGCTCACGAAGCTGTCTACCATTTATCCATTCAATCTTACATTTAGTTGAAGACCAATATGAACCTTCCGGATTCTGAGCCTTCCGCTAGTGTTGATAGCGACACACCGATTCCCACTAAATTGAGGCGCTCATGTGAAGTATGCAGGACATCCAAAGGCAGATGTTTACCAAGTAAAGATGATCCTACTCGATGCGCAAAGTCAGTCACTTGTAAATCACGGGGATCTGAAATGTATTAACATGTCTGTAGATGTTCAAAAAGTAAGAAGAAATGCGTGTTCTTGGAAACGAAACCTCGACCTAAGAAGATGAGATCTTCTAGAGTGCAAGTTTTTATTCCGTTCATTGGAAACTCCACCGCTGACCAGTAATCAGACGAGTTGCAGAGATGGAGCAAAAGCTTGATGGAATCTTGAATCTTTTGGCAGCCAAATCTCAAGCAGAGTCTCAGCCTAATTCAACCTCAACACCTGAATCTCCCCAAGAAAATATGCCGTTGGATCTATCAGAGATGTTCGAGCTTTCTTTTCCATTACTACCATTGGACAACACGAGTAGCAAACCATTCCAACATATGTCTTTGTCGACACCTTCAAATCTTAATTACGGTGGCTTGAATGATGTCATTTCGAGGTGCATAATCAGTACCAAACAGGCTGAAGAGGCATTGAAGGAGTTCGCTAGTAGAGCTTCAGCCTTTCCGTTTGTGCTTATCCCTCCGCAAGCCTCTCTAGAAAGCTTGAGGCATGAACGGCCCCTTCTTTTACTTGGAATTCTTGCAAGTACAAGTCAAAACAATATCCCCGTGCAACATCTTCTTGAAAGTGAGCTACGTGAGACAATCAGTAGCCGCACAATCATGCACGGGGAGAAGAGTATTGACTTGCTACAAGGAATACTCTTGTACCTCGCTTGGTAAGATATAATACCTTTTTACACAGTGACAAAAGCGGTTTGGTCTAACCAGTCTAGGTATCACTATCACTATAATCCAGAGAAAGAGAATCTATTCCAGCTTACCCAAATGGCAAATGCTATGGTGATTGATCTTGGACTTCACAGGCCAAAGTTTGGTGAAGTACAAACGAGCTATTCGAACACTCTTGGCTTTGAATGCCCAAAGAAATTCACCCCAATTCAGATAGAGGAAAGAAGGACTCTTATTGGATGTTTTTGTCTGACATCATCGTAAGTCTACAATCTTCACGTGGAATGGACGGTAATTAATATTATTATAGATTTTGCCGCAGTCTGAGGAAACCCAATAGTCTCAAGTATCACGACTATATAGAACAATGTTGCCAAGTATTATCGGAGGTCAGCGTAACCGAGACAGATCGACTGTTGCCGTTTTTTACAAGAATTCATCGACTTGGCGAAGAGGTTAACGACGCCTTTGATTATTCCAATCATGGAGAGTTTTCCAACCTTGATTCCGTACGAATTGAGACGTTCAATAGAACTTTGTCTCAACAATTCCAGGACATCCAGAGATACTTTCCTGCCGAAGCTTGGAGCAATCGTGAGTAGCTTCTCTTATATTGCGGATTTGAATTGTATTGACACATATAGACATACTGAGAATATCGTATGCACATCTCCGTATATATGTTGCGGAAATCAGTCTTAACGTCATTTCATCGGACTCACATCAATTTATGACAACTGCGTCTTCAAATCGAACCTCCTGGTATCATTCTTCCTCTCGAACAGAAATGTTGATCCGTTGTCTACAGGCCGCGAAGGATTATCTCGATATGATGTTATCTCTCACATCCTTGGAGTTCTGTCGTCTTACCGCGCCGAACTACATAGAATTATTCTACGCCCTCCTCGTCCTTGGAAAATTCACCGAAAACTGCGATTCCCCATCCCTCGACACTGACCAGGTCCGCCAAGCCGCAAGCCTCCGCTACTACCTTGATTCCCTGGATGAGAAACTCGAAAGCCTCCTCGTGTACAATAATGGCCAAGCTCAACCAAATAGTATCTGGAACATGAAACTTCTATGTCAGGAAATAAAGAAATGGCACGTGCGAATTGTTTCGGGAGTTCCAGGTTCCGAACAGACAATGATTAATGGTGTGAATATCTCATTTGCACATATCATACCATCGATACAAGGGCTTTGTGGCCAAATTCTCACTTCGATGGCGGATTTTAGACCAGGGGGAAGTTCGGCGTCGGATGGAATGGCTGATTGGATGGCGTTTATGGCTTCTGAGAGTAATGTTAGATCAGGGTGATGTGGTAAATTTGTCGCAGAAATAGAACGAGAGCATGAGATTTCACTGCTATGTTGATGCAGGGAGATTTTTGGGGTCTCTTTTTTCAGGTGGAGAAAAGGGTCAGCATGCTCTTTTGAATTATCGACACACAAACAATCTCTCAGGCTTGTTTTATGTGATGGCGTCGGCATCATGGTGTTTGCATACTATAGATTATGGTATGTATATGTATATATGCGTATGTATATTAGACTGGAAGTGTTTTACAACATTGGAGAATTAGTATTAGTATCTATTATCTGGCGTTACATATTTAGAGTCAAAGAATGATAGATAGGTATTAATAAGCAGATACCACCACCACCACTAGTTCTCAATCTTTCTTTATATATTATATATTACGTATTGCTTGGTATGTGAGAAGGATGCTGTATGATAAATTACTGGTTTGTAATGGTGAAGAATGTTTTATTGTTTACTGTTTACTTTTATGTTATGTTATGTTATGTTATGTTATATTATATTATATTATGTTATGTTATGTTATGTTATGTTATGTTATGTTATGTTATGTTATGTTATGTTATGTTATGTAATAGTGAAATAACTTTACCTTCATATTTATTTGGGGATGCGGATTCTGGAGAGGGTAGGTTGGTAGATACGAATCTCTAAATAAAAAACTTATACATCTACTCAAGACTCAAGATATCAATGAAATGTGAAAAAGAATATATGCATATACTAATAATTAGATGAAAAAAAAAAAAAAAAATATCTCTCTCAAGATATGTGGGTGCGAATTTTTTAATGTATTGATTATATTTGTATGGACTTTTAGTTTTCATTATAGCTTGATTCGTATTGGATTGGTAAAGTATATTGATTGGTTGCTTGGTAGTTTTGTTGTTTTCTAAGGTTACTTTACTTTTGATATTGATATTGATATTGATATTGTGGAATGGAATGGAATGGAGATGTTGGGTTTGGGTTTGGATTAATAGAATGGGTTTGGGTTGATGGGATGGGATGGGATGTACCCTTTTCATTGGATGGAGATTTGATTTATGAAAAACGTAAATCGTGTAATCTGTCCCAGCTACAATCTCAATTATAAATACTTTGACATTTCTCCTTTTCTCCTTTCTAATTTATATCTTTCCTAATACGCATTCACACTCTCCCTCCTCAATAACTTCACCTCTCACTCCTCGCTCCTCACTCCTCACTCCTCCTACTCTCATCCCCATATTCATATTCATATTCATACTCGCCCCTCCCCCACTTCTCCATTCCACCCCAACAAACCGAACCTTACAAAACACTCCCGACAATTTCCTCGTACCCATATCACATGCCAGATAATGATTCCCGCGCACGCGGTTTGGGTGTAGACGGCGAGGGGACAGAGTTTGGCGAGCACTTGGAGGGTGTGGGGACAGGTGTATTGGTATGTGTAGCTAGGGGGAGGGGGGGAGTTAGTTTGTTTTGGGGGGAAGTGAAGTGGAAGGACAGAGGAGAGGAGAGGAGAGGAGAGGAGAGGAGAGAAAGACTTACTAGTAGCACATTTTTAATTGAGAGATGGTTTGAAGATGTGATAGATAGGTTGATAAAGTAAGAAGAAGTAAGGAATCTTACTTTTACAATTCGACTTTTGCCCGAATTTGAGATATCGTGAGTATTTGGTAGGGAATACGTGTCTGTAGGTTGATGATTTTCCCTAGTATAGCAGCAGCAATGGTATTATATCCAGAGTTTCTGGTATGCTCATCTGCGAGTATACAAGCCAGCTTGCGCTTCCATACAACTTTCTTTTGAAGCATACCCTCGTGATTAAATATTATTCCAAAGTTACTTGATATCTTCCAAGCTTTGTCCATCATATCATACCATATGCAGCACATTCCTTCATATAATCCAAAACCGAGATATCATATCATATGAGAAAACCTTACTTGCTGTTTCAAGACCTCTCATTTGTCGAGCTTTTGCCTGAAGAAAAATTTGCTACTTGCAGTTATGTATGTGTATATGTAGATATGTATGCAAGTATGTTTTGGGCCGGAAGTATATTGATCGGCGGGTTGCACAAGCATATGTATCTCAAAGACAGGAACGAGAAAGATTGGATGAATGGGCTTTTTTGTAGAAAGATTGGGGGCTGCTGAGCCGCTCACTGGAGGGTGCATCCTATTCGAGGATGAAGGCACGGCTACTTGCCGCTGAAGAAAAGGAATACGTCAATCGCATTGTTTGGCCTATGTGTTTTGTTTGGCTTGGGTTCTCTTGGGTAGATGTGAGGGAGATTGCTGCAGAAAGCAGATAAAGCAAACGGACTAACAAGCTTTCGTTACTGGAGAGTATGGCCAGCCTTATTGAAGTAGATAAGCTCCGCATATATATGAAAAAGGTACGATAAGCAAGTCGATTCTTTCTCCTCGCCCAAGAAAAAGGAGTCCAAAAAAATAGGAGTAGCGAAGTAATTTCATGCAAGTTTCCTTGACCCCAAAACCCATCTACCACAAGCAGTCTGAAAGAAAGCAGCAAGCATCATCTAGAACCTCATTCGGAACCTTGCACAAACCTGAAACTCGCGTAATTTCCTTTCAGAAGAGTGGAGCTACACCGCTTCTTTCCTTTTTGAGTGATTGAACGATGAGGAATAGAATGAGATTTTTTTTCCTGGTTGGTGAGAAGGGTGGCTGCATATTTCATGGATGGAATTGTGAATTGTGTGTTGGTGCTGAGGAAATGAATGTGCTGGCACCACAGAGTGAATAGTGAAACAATAAAATGATGAATGCTGTACAAAAGATGGAATACTTGGATATCGTATGAAAGATAGATCCCTACTTATTTATTCACAACTATTTGTGAATTTTATGATGAGTTTTCATTGGACAATTGATGTTGTTTTCGAGGTACCTAGATTTAGAGAGAGGGATGGATATACTAGGTACATTGTACATCGTGATAAATGTAAATGCGTAATGCGTAATGCTATCCAGTAAGAGCGGTGAAGGGGGGACTTTAGCCTCATCTTCTATTTAGCCTAAACTCATATCTCTAACTTGCATATGCATAAAGTGATGAAGCCAGTCGGAGAATTTCCATCCCAACGATTAATATCCAAATGGTGAAAGAGCAAGCTTCATCTGTACTATTTATGGCCACCTGGTACCTTGACGCTCCTAGATCTGTTGGTTGTTATTGGTCTGGAATTTGGATGGCGATTTGTATGTAGAGGATAGCTTGTAGCTTGTGGCTTGTTGCTTGTCATCTTGTCATCTTGTAGAAGGTTCTTTTTCTGGAGATTCAGTTCCTTGCAGGTGAACCCATGAAGATAGATGAGTGCAGTATCTAGGTTCTGTTCTTTTGCCGTATTGGAAGCTAGATGGCGAGATGGCTATTCATAGATATTTGTGATAGATGATATAAGGTTTCATTATTTACTGCAGATGCTTTCTCGGAATCGTATCAATAAACGTGAGGATATACAGTGCTAGTTATTCCTCTTCAATGTAGCTATGTAGCATCTTGATAGCTTCTTCTGATGACAATTCAAAAAATGTTATTATCACATCAACCCTTTATAACCGAGGTTACCCCACTACATACATAACAACAATAATAATGTTACATAGTAGAACTACCTAGGTAATACATTCATACATTCATATATTCATACATTCACATATTAATCAATCCATCATACATATCCTTCATCTGCACACCAATACCACAATTATTCTACCAGTCTGTCGTATACATCGTATCAAACGGGAACTCTCTAGCTTCTTACCAAGATATCAGCCTTTCTCCGTCCCATTTCCCATTTCCCATTTCCCTCTCACTTCCCACTCTATCTGTGCTGCCACGTATCTTTGCAGGTCGCTCCATCCAACGCCAAAATATGCAAGTACAGGCGTTCCGCATCTAACAGATCGTAGCTTGTGCATGAAACCCTCCAACTACATTGCTGCACAACGGGGGAGCGATAATTCCAAGTGTTTAAGTGTGTCGGGGTATTGCATATTACTTACATTTCCATTCTAAAAGAGAAGAAGAGGTAGCGTAGCTTCCATCGTCAAAACCTCTTTCTTGACCTTTCTTCCCCTCGCCTTTTCTGCAGTTGCATCTCTTCCAACTTTCGAGATCTTTCAAGAATTCCAATTTCCTAGAATGTTGTTTGGTTCCTAAAAACACAAGATTCTTTTTGATATTTTTTCTTGTATACGCTCATTTTCAATTGGGAACAGCAATTCCCTCTCTTTTGAATCGATTCGATTCGAGTCCTCTCTGGTTTTCCTTTTTGCCGTTGTTCTCCCACATCAACATACGAAAGCTTCTTTGCAACATTTCTTCTCAACCCCCTCCCCTCTCCAAAATATCATCTGTACAAAACACATCTGAGAGACGTCCATCGGTCACCGCCTCTCGTGTACAAAGACACTTTGTTTCAGGTGCAATTGCGCCCATTGAAAAGGGAGTCGAAATGTTTTGTACTCATTCAAATCTCTCTCTTGAAGGATTAAAGGGTTCTCGGTGATTTTTTTCGTGTGTTGAGCCAACTACTAGGAAGGCCAAGTACACTTGCAATTGGCTACCAGGTCGTTATTGCTTCACATCAGTGAGAACTTAATTGTATTATATCTGGTCAGTGAATGGGTCAATTGTTTGAATTGATGTACCTACTACTCCTGTTGATTTGGGAATATTTGTTTGGTTGTTAAGAATGTTTTGTTCTGACGAGTTGTAGTATACTTTTTGTGTGTAATGTGGATATCGTCGTTGATTGATTCATTCGACGTTGGGAAATATACTAATTAAAATTAAAATTGTCCTCTCAAGAAGTAAAGACGAGAGAAATAATTCAATCAGGTTATTCGGTCCTTTCGATCCTCTGTCTTTAATTGATTCACTCGACTGGGCGAATCCATCTTCTTCACACTCTTCAATTCTCCACGATATTCGATTTTTATTTTGCGCCTTGTCCACACACAATCAACGCATTTGGACGCACTCGAATATCCATAGGAGCGACTACAACATTGTGAAGATAGGACTGGAAGGACGTTTATTGAAAGGAGGTGGTTTGAAGGCTTTTTCTTTATTTGGGGTTGCTGAAGTGAATTCGAGTTATTTGGACTCATTTGGACTCATTTGAATCACGCTCGCTATCTAATTTTGCAAGACCTTGTTGGATACATCACAGGATCGTGTCGTCGAAATATTTGCTGGATTTATCCTCTCTATATACGAGTCCACCAGAATATCCTATCACTGGTCCTGTTTAATTGGTAGTTTATACTGCTCTTAGTTCTTCGCGGCGACGCGCTCTCTCTCATCACGCAGGCAATACTATATCGAGCCGATTCACAATCCAGCAATTGACTCTATCGTCAGCCTTCTTCAACAGGAGCCTCTGTTTTTGCCTCTGGATCTTTTGTACAAATTTTCAGGTCCACTTCCACGCAATTCCATATTCACCAATCACCACAATGGCATCCTCAGAGGTCGACACGAAGTTCCTTGGCCAATTTGCCAAAAACATTCAATTGGACCACCCACTGCTGGCTCAAAATCTATTTCAGATTTTGGGAAATCTCACCATGCTCTCAAAAATGGTTGTGAAAGCGCGAAAACTCAGACGACTCGACACAACCCGTGATACGAAATCCGTCGAACTATACACTCGAATTATTTGGTACGCGAAAGAAGGTTTGAAAATTCTAGAGCAATACGTTCTACCTCTAGTGGCAGGTTTCGGAGAGTTAAGAGTCCTCGTTTATAAACTGAGAGCGAGTTATTATCATCTCTATGTTCTCTTCCACAATACTCCTGCGATCACTCTCAGAACTCCCAAGATCTCTACTCCACCTGGTTTGACATCTCCACGCTATAAAGAAAAAGGCAAAGGGATCGACAATACCCCACCGCCAGACCCACATCGTCCATCCAGCATCCAACTTACCCACGCTCTCGAAGGCGGACCCGTTGGCGGACCGCCCGGTCTCTCTCTTCCGCCTCCAGATATCACAGGGAGTTTTCTCATCCCCGCTCTCGATTACCGCCCCTTCGCAACACAATGTTTCGAAGACGCATCCATCCTTGCTGATCGCCAACTATGGGGTTCTCACCCTCTGCGCCTATCTGTAAAAGTCGAATATACAGCATTTATATATGATTGTCTGGATGAAGCGAATCGGTCGAGAGAATTGGCCCGGAAGACGATTAACGAAGTCTATAATGCGGATGAGGGAATGGACGACGATATGTTTGAAGATGCGGCAGAATTGGTGAGTATTCTGGGGAAGATGATGAAGAGGGGTTTGAGCACAGGCACGAGCGCGGGAACTAGTACCGTGGGGGCTAGTGGAAGTGATGAGGGTACTGTGAGGGGAAGGGGAGGGGAGTTGGAGAGAACACCGAGATTACATGGCGATACATTACCGCCGATGCACAACCCGATATGAGATATTTGGGACCGATGACGAGACTGCACTTTTGGACCGTACTGCACTGCCACCTTCCGAGATTTTACTTCTTCGCTCGCCACGCAAAGATTCATGGATGATACCCAACCCCCGATTCGAAATATATCAGATCCGATATTCAACTCCCGCAAATTCGGAAACGAAAGAAACACCCAAATCAAACCGCACCAAACCAAACCAAACCAATCAAAAGAAAAAGAAACACAAACACAAAACACAAAAATATAACCAGGAGGAAAAAAAGAACCGCATTTAGCTTTGTTTGATTAAGCTACTACAAAGATTCTGCGCACGTATCTTTTATGTATGATAATGATGATGATGAGAGAGTGATGATTATGGTATATTTGATACGAATGGAGAAGAAGTACATGTACGATTGATTGTTTATTTGTTGAATGATTGAATCATTATATACCCACGAATACGAGTGATGCGATGGGCATTGATATTGGTATTTGAGTGTGAGTGGGAGTGAGAGTGTGAGTGAGGTGGTGGTTTTGTTAATGAGATAGATGATAGATAGTTGGGTTGAGTGGGAGGTTGGAATTGGGCTTGCTAATATAATAATGAGGATGATTTTGAAATAAGTGATGAGCGATGAGCGATAAGTTGGTGAATCTATGTGTCTGACTCGCTCTGATCTAATCTGGTCTGGGTGAATTGATTTTCTGGTATGAGGGGGAGAGAATGCGAGGATAGTATGTGGGTTGATTATCTAGGTATCTTCTTAGTTTATGAAGCTTTGGTGTGCGGATATGTATGTGTATGTGTATGTGTGTATCATATCATAACATAACATCTCTTCCTCACGATTAATAAACTGATACAGCATTCGAATATGTACATATAGGATACTGTCTACATAGGTAGGTAGGTATCAAAATCAAAAATACAATATGAATCGTTTCATTCATTCATTCATTCATTTATATTTATTCATAGCCATCTATTCCCCACTCATCCTCATATCAACCCCACCCCCTTCCTCCTCCATAACCCCCCACCTCACAATTTCGAGTCCCCCCTCGGTCTCTCCAATCCCGCTTTCTCAGCTTCATTCTTCATCTTTAATTGGTAATTCTTGACCAGTTGTCGGATGGACAGATCGAGCATGACATCTTCGCTGCCGCCGGGGATACGCGCGCCGGGGATTTCGCGGAAGATTCCTGGGGAGGGGTGTTGTGTTAGTTTTGGGGGAATATGGGGAAGTTTAGTTTGTAGGAGGGGGGATTAGGATTGGGATTAGGGTTACGGAAAAAGAAAAAGAAAGGCAAAAACAGAAACAAATAAAATAAAATAACAAACGTTCCACCACCTCCCCCATCCCACTCTTCGTATACCCATTCCCTCCGAAAAGCAACACCGCCGTCGACGCACAACTCTCCAACACCATCCCCGCCTTTGCCTTCGCCAACGCCGTCAAGCCGCCCAACTCGCGATTCGCATCCGCTTCTCCCAGCTGCGTCATCATCCACGCCCAATGGCTCTCGAGCTCCGCAGCGCATCGCGCCAAGCGATTGCGCACCACCGGTTGCTCCATCAGCGATTTCCCAAACGCGTGCCGCTGTATCACGTATGCAAAGGCGTGACTCAGCGCCGTGCGCGCAATCCGATTCACCGAAATCGAGATGCTCAGCCGCTCGTGGTTGAAATTCTGCATCATGTATTTCATGCCCGCTCCCTCGCTTCCAATCAGATTCTCGCGCGGCACCCGCACATTATCCAGCTCGATAAAAGTCGTCCCTGCGGCCGTCTGTCCGCCCACTTTGATCCTGCGCATCGTCACCCCCGGATGCTGGAGCAAAGGTACAACTAGAAGCGAGAGACCTCCTGGGCCCGGCCCACCCGTCCTCACAGCCATGGTAGCGTAATCAGACCAGAGACCATTGGTGATCCATTTTTTGGTCCCGTCAACGATCCATTCCGTCCCATCATCACTTTTGCGCGCGGTGGTTTCAATAGCGCTGACGTCGCTTCCGGCGCCGGGCTCGGTGATGGCGATACAAATTCTTTTTTTCCCCGTGAGGAGATCGGGCAGGAAACGGGCTTGCAGGGCTTGAGAGCCGAATTTTAAAATAGGGGGAACTCCGAAAGCGAATCCGGTGGTTATGGCGCCGGAGGGCCCGAGAGACCCAGAACGATGCATTTCATCCGTGAAGATTAGGGTGTGCATGTAGTCGAATTCTTCGACGGGGAGATCACCGGGGAGATGCGTGATACCGATTTTTTTGAGCCATTCTACTGGAAGAGGAGAAGGAAGATTGGGGATGAGGAAGTTGGCGCTGGCGAACTTTTGGTAGAGGTTGACTGGATGTGTTGATTAGTATTGGTTTTAATTAAATGTTTATATTTGGTATGTATAATTTCATATTAGATCAATAAGAAGTATGTACCGGGTACATCACCCTCTTTTTCCCAATCACCTGCTTCGCCCAGTAGTTCGGAAACAAGCGCTTGACATGTTTTTTGCCATTTGCGATGTGAAGCATTGTAATAAGGAGATGGTAAACCCATGAGCCAAGGAGGCTCAGAGAAGGGAATTGGAACCGAGGAAGACATTTCTTTGGGACAATTTCAACAGAGCGTGATCTGAGTATTTTAGAAAGTTGTTTTTATCAGATTACAAAAACATGTGGAGGCTTTACGAAATAATTGAGAAGTCCTAGTGTGTATTGAAAAGTATGGGGAATTAGCGTAATGCGGGGTGGAGGCGGGTGTTTGGCCGCATGAACCGAGGCTTTCATGGGTAAGGAAGATTTGATATAATTGTTGGTCTAGACTCATGTGAAACTGTATATAAACAGAGATTCTCTATTCTGATATTGATGTTGAAAAGTTTGTGAGGAGAAAAAAGTTCATACAGATCATGGAAGAAGCTAACTCTGGCAGAGACTCATACTCTCATGTAATTGAAAGGCCACTCACGATCCAGTTACCTAGCTTTCCGTTAAAGTAGCGGTCGCGAAAGGGCAGCCAAAAGATGTTTCAGTGACGGGATGCTTATGGTACAAACACATGTTAAATAATGCCTGGGGTTTTCATTACTGAAGTTTTGACAATTGATTTTACTGTATTTATTTATTTACTTAAAAATATAAAGACCTTGAGAGCATCTTATTAGTAGTGAAGAGTCCTCCCATTTGTTCAAGATTGATGGGGAGATTCCGTGAGCCAAACTTCCATCTATCTATACTGATGTCATTGACAAATTGACATTGTATTTCGAGAAAGATGCAAACACCGTATGTAGCTCCCTGACAACTTATTGATTACCTATTAAAAATAGTAATGTTTGAAATGTAATGCTAATCCAATTCCTCCTTCCTTGCATGCCTTGATCAAATCATATTTGCTCGGACGATATTCTGAAGGATGAATACCGAGCCACGTCAAGCTGATGTACTTGAGATCTGGAGCATATCTTTTCTTCTCTCTGACCAATGCCAGCACTGCCGCAAATGACGTGCGATCAAACGCGTAGCAGTCTTTCAATGTGAGTTTTTGGAGACTTCGAGGGATGCGCTCTAAAAAGGCTCTTGTGTGATCAGCGTCAGTATCCTCATCACTAAGCTTCTCTGCAGATGTGTTTTTGTTTGTTGAGTCATCAAGGATAACTCCAGCACTCGCGACAATCTCCTTCAATTTTGGGAAGTCTGCAAATGAACCGGGTCGACCGAAGGATCCAGTAAGAACCAAATGGGGGCGTATGTATTCACTTGCCACTCCAGCTTCAATGAATTTGAGTGTCTCCTTACTGGCCATCAAACCTTCAACCATCTCCGTGGAACAAAACGGATTTCTGGTGCTGGAGTACTCTAACGCAAACCTGCAAAGTGATGGACAGGCGCTCAGGAGTCTTCTCAAATTTTCAGGGTGGAACACACTACGCTCAAATCGCAGGTCCTGGACTCCGGAGGTAAATGTTTCAGGAATGCTGAAGGGAATTCCATAAGGAAGATAAATGGCATATTGAACCACGAACTTTTTGAGTGATGGCAATTCAAGACGATGCACAATTTTTGAAAGTGGTACATAAGCATGCGAAAGGTTCTTTATTGACATGGAGGTCAATTTAGACATAGAATATGGCGAGATTTCGTTTTCCGATTCTCTCTGCTTTGTCTGAAGTGCTACTGCGTGTGCAAACATAGGGGCGAAGAACTCTGCAGTAGGGTCAATAGTACCTGCATGTCCACCACGCTTAAAATTTCCCTCGGACATATGAATCTCCTTCAGATTGGGAAGAAGACAGACAATGAGTGCCATAATACCGTCATTACCCGGTGCCCTGCTATCCCCCAATCCAAAGATAGCTGTGTGCCAAAGCTTTGCGTGTTCTTTGCTGGCGCTGGCCTCGTTGACCTTGATCCTAATGAGATCCCTTAGGCTGGTAGCGGTATCGGATCCATCATCTAGATTGCGACAGAAGAGTCTCCAGGTCGATTCGAGTTGTGCACGAAGTAACCACACGCAATGGAAGATTCTTGGCAATTTCGCAAGGTCAGGGCGATGGACTATAGTGCGAAGGAAGTGGTAGTGGGAAGGATCTTTTGGACAAATTTCTTCAGTATTGTCATAGAAGGTGATTGTAGAATACAAATGAGGCGTAGAAACTGTGTTGAGCTGATGGCAAGTCTTGCAGAGCTCGCGTGTACCACTAAACTCACAGAATTCGATGATCGCATGGAGAAGTTCGTTGGAAAGAGTGAGAAGTGGCATCCTGAAATGTTGCTTGATTATTCGATCTTATCTTGGAGGTTGGGAGTAAAATTTGCTGAGATGTTGTCAGATCGTCTCACAAAAGAACTGAGATTTGATGTAGAAATTGTTAAATGGATAAAAAGGAAGCATGATACGGGCCCAGTTTCCAATTCACTAGGCGAAGGTATGGCATCCGATCGATCACCACTACCATAACCGTACAATAATCGTTTTTGGAGGTGAATGAACAGAAACAAAGACGAATTCACCAAATTTGCAAGACTTGATACGGTCTGTCCACAGATGGATTATTAATTCTCAATCAATTCTATTCAAATTTTGTATTTCGACATCTGACCTACATTGAATGATTCAGTCAAGTGTTGTAGCTGCCGAGGAGGATTTTTGATGGTAGAGTACTTACCGAGACTATGAATCCCGAAATATTGAATCCTGGTAAAGGTGAGCTGCATCGCAAAATGTCAAAATAGTCTCATCTCGAAATCAAAAACAAAAGAACATTTATTTATAAGCTTTCCACAACTAACTACTTTCCCCTTTGTCAGTGATATCTCCCGGTTCATCCATACCCTTCGTTTCTTCCGGGCAATTCATCGTAACTCTCCACGCCGCAATTCCTCTCCTCCCAATCACCCTCGTGGTCGTACTCCAGAACCCATCATCCCCAAAATCCATATCATCCAGATTGAGATGCTTTCTATATGTGAAAATCTCCTCAAAGTACAGATCTGTCTGATTTGCCATGTATCTATCTAGGAAAGTGGCGGAGGTCGGTGCGATAAGATAAGTAGCTTCTGTAAGCTCTTCTCCAGAATTTGGAAGACAAGTTGCTAGTTTTCTGACCTCTTCTATCATGAGCTCTCCTCTGATGCCCATAAGATCATGAGTGTCGAGCACTTCATTTTTGCCATTCAATAGCCAGATTGGTGGACTATAAGTTTTCCACCAAAAAGCATGAGTAGCGTCTGGTTGTTTGCTCAAGAAGACTTGAGTTGGGACAACTCCTCCCTGATGGTACACACCCATCAAAAGACCCAATAAAACATTAAAGGAAATCCACAAACCAACCCAAATACGCAAAGAAATTCTTGATTTGGGTAATCTTACAGATGACAATATTAAAGGAATGGCTGGAAGTAAGAATCGTGCCTCCTGGTGTTTGAATAATGAAAGAACAACGACGCCCGAGATAGCAGAGCAAAGTCGAAGAGGAGCCACAGGTCGTAAGAAGAGAAGTATTGTGGCAGGTCCCAATAATTGTGGGAGATTTATTAGACTATGTTGATACCATGGATGTAGGCCGTGAAGCGCAAGATTTTCCGGTGCAAGATTATATTTTAGATTATTAAATGGAGTAATTGTCGGATGGGAGAAAAGATAGGACCAAGTGACTGGAACTTTGGCGTAGAAGTTCGTATCCAAAGAGATTGCAATAAATGTAGCAAGGAGACCGAAGAGGATCATCGAAACGAGCGAAAAGGGCCTAATCAAAAATCAGCTAGGGTATCATTAGGTGGGTCGAAAACCCTTACTTTCTCTTGAAATGTGGTAATAGACGAAGACCCGGAATGAACAGAAAGGCGGGAAAGGTAATGCGATTAAATACCCCAAAAACCGCAACGAAGGCAAGAATTCCGCATAATGATACCGAAGTATGCTTCTACGAGTATCAGCTTCATATTCCACATTTTTACATGTTCTCCGCATCTTCCTACCTTAATTGCCGTGATTTTTTGTATTAAAATCAGACTCCATGCGACTGCCAATGTTTCTATCGAGTTCGAGAATGTATGTGTTTGATATGTCCAGGTAACGTATGAAGATGCCACAAGCAAAACTGCGACTTTGTATTGTCTTTTTGATTCAGCCAATTCCCAAATAGCCCAATCTCCAAGCACAAAACTCAAAGTCAACATCAACAGTCGCAAAGCGAAGAACACCGCTATCGGAGGAATTTCCCCATCATTTCCATTTCCTATCCAGAGCCATCGAAGGAGTAGCATCGGCAGACCATAGATAGGCCATAATGGAAAGACACTTCGAATCGGATTTTCGGATGTAAATTCCCAGGTTAACTTGACAGGATAGCTGAAAATTTCACCTGCAGGTTGTTAGCAGAGATACTTTGTAGATTGGAGTTCATGCAAGGAGCCCCCCTTTACAGATATGCCGATTGAATATATCTGTCGGAGCTAAGGAGAAGCTACATTGCGAAATAATATGAAACTTACCAGCTATAACCTCTGGACCTTGAAAATTCTCATCGGGATGTAGATAACTTGGAGAGAGGGCAAACCAAACTCGTAGAAGAAGAAGAAACAAGTACGCACGCCCGAAGAAAGGCATTTCTGATCTTTACCTGGGGCATACGTTTGAAGAGTGAGAATGTGAAGAAAAATTGGATTAAATTAAAGAAGTATTCGCAAACGCGATAAAAGGATAATAACAGAGAAAGAGGTCATTGGAAATGGGAAGAGAAAACCAAAGGACACTCCAAACACTGATAAGTATGAGAAATACGGGTTGTTTGATACTTTTTCAAACGGAAACGGTTGGAAAGTAAAGTCGCGTTACCTCGACCTTTTATTTTTTTCCACTTTCAAGGATGGCATTGGGGGTATGACGGAGATCAGCAATCTCGGAATGACAGGAGATTTGGAATGGGCTGACCAATCGTATTCATTACCGAAGATATTGCTCCTCTCATTCCGGATGCAATTTGTAGTGATGATACAAGATACTTTGTACATTTCTTTTCAGCTTGGAAATTATTATATCCTCAATAATTAGGAAAAGGGGTAACGATGAGATGATGAGGTGAGCTTTAAAATGATGATGTTACACAAAGACAGGTCTTGGGTGCGATGTATGTAATAAGTACCTAGTGTAGGTAGCCTCAGGTAGCTTCGGTATCCTATGATATTACTAAAAGTGCTAGCATCAAGCTTTTCGGCTTTTGATTAACCTTTATTAAAATGTTTTTAATCAATTTGGACTCCTCTTGACAGGTCGGAGACGATGGAGGAATAGACTCCACCTCCACCTGCATCGTTTTATATTTTGGATATGATTTGCGTTTGCATAGGTAGTCAGTGGATTGGACGTAAAATGATGGAACAATGATTAACTCATCACTATCACAAGAAGATGATTGAGGAATCAGCTAGAACAAGCTCATTCACTTGGCAACATACGTAAGTAGGTACTATAATCATAGTAAACTCCTTAACAACTTCTCTGCATGGAATCTTTCGTTATACTTTTCGAGTCTAATGCTACCTATGTGAGTATAGCGTAGATTTCTTTCTCTAGGACACAGATCTAGTTCCTACCTACCTACCTACCTAGTGCATGAGGTGCCACACATATCACGTGCACCGCTAGTCATGCTGTGAGCGGAGTTGAACCAGAAACCAGACAGGCAAGGCTGAGAATCCATAGAAAAAGCCACTCTATTCTATATGTAGTACTGACTCTTGACTCTGCCTCGTCCCCCAATCATCAGAGTACAGTGCACATTCAGATCCAAGCTTCACCGACTCGAACAGAACAGAACATCTCAAGGCTTCCATCAGGTAGCGCTTACTGTGACTGATGATGAGGAAGGCGCTAATCCAAAATAGACGCTGCTTGTTATGGATTGACATGGTGCAATGCAAACTGTACAATTCAAAAGAGGCAAAGCTTCGTTGCTTGTTAGGTAGCTGTAGTAGACACTTTGATATTCTTCCAAACTATGCTTCCGGTCCTATGATATGATCACCAGTGACTCAAATATTTATATTTAGGCAACTGATCGTCTATTCACCGTATAGAAGGCTACTACAGCTATTTCCCTACCTTTCCCTAGCATTCCATTTATACCAATTGAACCTGTCAATTTTTTCATGTACAGCAGTTACTATTCACTACCAATACTCTAATGATGTCTAGCTGTGATTGATGACCTTTATTGACTTTTGTGAACCAACTGAAAAAGACACTAGGACGTACTAAAATACTTAATTCATACTACGCTTTTTGAACTGGGATTTTTGTAGGCTAAGCGACCACAAGGCCTGACATAAAGGCGACTTCAATTCCCATCCAAATCCTCCTTCTCATTAACACTTACATCCAACAACTTAACAAACAACTCTACACAACACAACTCTACAATTCCATCAACACATAATAAATTCTCACAACCTCCAAATTAATACAAAGAAAACAACTACATCTTTCAAAATGTCTGAAGGTATCACCACTACCATCAAGCTCGTCAGCAATGACAATGTTGAAGTCACTGTTGGTAAGTTACCCCGCCTACTATCCGAACCCAAACCCAACCTGCAGACCGAGTTCAACAATGAATGCTAACTTTTATCAATAGAGCGAGCTGTTGCTGAGCGCTCCATGTTGATCAAGAACATGTTGGATGATCTTGGAGATGGTGTTCTCGAGACTCCAGTCCCAATTCCCAACGTAAGTTTCTCTGACATCATTTCACCTTTATTATCATTGAACCTTAAACTAATAATTCTTTCTCTTTACAGGTCAATGAGGCTGTTCTCCGCAAGGTCATCGAGTGGGCTGACCACCACAAGCACGACCCTGCCCCAACTGCCGATGACGATTCTGATAGTCGCAAGAAGACCACCGACATCGAGGAGTGGGACCAAAAGTTCATGCAAGTTGATCAAGAGATGTTATTCGAGATTATCCTTGTAAGTGGCATTCCTTTGAAACAATAGTACTTGATCACCTCTAACAGTTTACCATTAGGCTGCCAACTACCTTGACATCAAGGCCCTTCTCGACGTCGGATGCAAGACTGTTGCCAATATGATTAAGGGAAAGTCTCCAGAGGAAATCCGAAAGACTTTCAACATCACCAATGACTTCACTCCTGAGGAGGAGGAGCAAATCCGCCGTGAGAACGAGTGGGCTGAGGATCGTTAAGAATATATCTTAACAAAATAATTACCGCGGTTACCGTATGATACCATCACGAATTGGGGGTTGTTCATAAATGTGGGGTGATGGTTAGCTTCAGTAGCATGGGGGGAGTTCTCTGATTGTTTCTGATTACCAACCGAAAGTCCAGGTTCATACACTTTCATGGCGTGGGGGGTCTATTTCCTAGTTTTCTTTTTATTGGGGTTTACAGTGTGTATGTACACACATTGGGTGGGCGTTCTATGAGGATACTGAAGTGTAGACAGGGGATGTCAATGAAGGATATTACATAGATAGTCTACACTCAACCATACAGGTATCACACAATTGCACTGGTTTTAAATATTATAATTTGTCTTCTTTCATCATGTGAATTTGTGAGTTTGTGAATACAGGCTGGAAGTATGTTTCTTTCCAAGCTTCATCAAAATGCAAGTTGCTCTTTCTAGACATCGAATGCCATCCTGCCAAAAGCACTTGGAAGTTCTAAATTGTTCTTTCTGTTATAGAGATTACAATCACACTTTTCATTGTTGCCATACACGTCATCAATCTCCATCTCATTCTCCTTAACATCAAGTTCTAACTTTCCCACTTATATCCTCACCACCCTACCTACCTTGGTTATCATGTAAACCTTTCCAATCTCCAGGTTCCAATCTTCAGGTTCCAACATCTTCCCTTTCACCAAATCATTACAAATTTCTTTACTTAGGTACAGCAACCGTGCACTTCTACTTGGTCGATTTCAAAAACATACCAAAATAAGTCATTTTACTACCTTTTGAAAATTAGATTATTATTCTTTTGAATAATTTTATTATATTGAAATTAAATAATTTAATATTTTATATATTAATAAGATCAAAAATGAGATTATGTTTCTTTTAAAATAATTAAAAAATATAGAAAATATTTTTAAATTTTTATTATCAAAAAGTTCTTCAAAATTCGCTTATTTTGATTGTAATTTTTAATATCTTGGAATTCTAACACTTTAAATGAATATTTTATAATATATAAAATTTCTAAAAATAAAATAGTTATTTTTTATTAAATAAAATATAAAAAAGAATAAATCTATAAAAATAGTTATATAATAAATGTATTATTTCCTTTAAAACTAAATATATTCAAATGATAAGTTTTGGTGCAAAATGGCTGTCGACCAAATAGAAGTGCCCTAGTACTGTACCTACTAGGTAGGGTTAGGTAAGAAGGTATTCTCTTCAAGAAGGTATTCTCTCTCTCTCTCACTCACTCTTCTTGATTGTCTCTCTTTCTTTATGAGGGTTATGAGGGTTATGAGGATTGAAATTGGTAGGTTGGGTTTGATTTGATTTGATTTGATATTCTTTGGTTTGGTTTGGTGAGGGGGAAGGAGAGAAGAGAAGGGGAGGAGGGATTCTTGGGTTGGGTTGGGTTGGGGCTAGATGTATGTGTCTATAAGTGTATGTATGTGTCTATAAGTGTATAACAATATAATCTGGTCTAGTATAACATAACCAGTAAATCACAATACAATATTATATAATATAATATATCACAAAACCCATAATTTTCCCAGAACAATTCTCCTATAACAATATTAAATTCTAGATATCTTTTTCGATTTCCAGCTACCTTGAATCTTCATTGTTTATTGTTTATTGTTTATTGTGATATAAGTTTCGAAACTATGTAAGATGTATAAAGAAAGAGGAGAATGGGTTTATGTCTATATTTATACTTATGTTTAAGTATGAAAAGGAGAAGGAAAAGGAAAACAGGAGTTGAGATTGAAAGTTTGGAAATGGAAATGGATTTGGATTTGATTTGATGTGGTTGTTTGTGCTTGTTGGTGGAATTTTTAGGTTGGTGGGTTGGTGTATGGGAATGGGAATGGGAATGGGAATGGGAATGGGAATGGGAATGGGAATGGGAA